>CAUYPK010031738.1:0-23722 GCA_963574355.1 Loris lydekkerianus | reverse complement strand
GCCCAGGCCCCCACAAAGGCTCCAGAGTAGAGGCATCTGTCTGCCATGAGGACAAAAGGACTGGTGTGACCTCTAGGCTGCTGTCTATATGGGGCTGGGGTCCTCCTGTGCTATTTGTACAAATAAACTTGAGGCAGAATTAAAAAAAAAAAAAAATTATTGCCATGTCTCTGAAGTAATTCATCCCTTTTTTTGTTCACGTTGCTACTATTATTTGAGAAGTGTTCATTTGTTTACTGGGTTGTTATAATAGTTTTCAGAAAGGTCTTCCTGACACCACTCTGTTTAAATCAGAATGATTTCCCATATTCCTGATAGCTCTCCTCTAAAGACAGAGCTGGTCATGCTTTAAAAATTCCCATTTCTCATTTGCAGAATAAAGTCACAATTCCTTATTATAGCACTTAAAATCTTTTATGATCCAGCTCCATCTTAACTCTCCAAATGCATCTCCCACTGCCCTTCTGCATTCTCTGTCAGTAAAAATTCTGTAGGGTCAAGGCCCAGATCACGTGTCCTCTTCCCTATACCCCAGATGGAATTAAGTTACCTTTTCTTTGTACTCATAATGAATATATTTCAAATTGTTCTTAGAAACACCATTATCACTCTGAATTGTAATGATGCCTTTGTCTCTTCTAAAATATTGTAAGCGTCACATTATTTGTTACCTCTTGCTATATAGCAAGTTACAAGATTAAAACAGTAAATATTTGTTATCTTACAGTTGCTGTGAGTCAGGAATTTTGGAGGTAGCTTACCTGGCCAGTTCTGGCTCAGAATCTCTCACAAGGTTGTAGTTGAGAGGTCAGCTATATTCATCTGAAGGCTTGACTGGGGCTGGAGAAACTGCTTTTAAGGTGGCTCAGTCATATGCCTGGCAAGTTAGTGTTGATTGTTGGCAGGAGGATTCAACTCCTTGCCATGTAGACCCCTCCATAGGACTGAGTATCCTCCAGAGAAAGTGATCCAAAAGAGAAAAGAAAAACCCTAAATGTCTTTACGACCAGAAGTTACACATTATTACTTATGCCATACTCTATTTGTTAACCACTAAGTCTAGCCCACACTCAAGGGGAAAGGAATGAATTGCCACCTTTTGGGTAGATTTTTTTTTTTCAGCAGGCCCGAGCCAAGTTCAAACCCACCACCCCTGGTGCACAGGGCTGGGGCTCTAACCATTTAAGTGCCCAGCCTGAATTGCCACCTCTTGAAAGGAAGAGTATCAAAGAATTTGAGGAGATATAGACACATGCCACATAATGATAGCATAATGATAGTTTTTTCTTTTCTTTTTTTTTTTTTTTTTTAAGGCAGAGTCTCACTCTGTTACTCTGGCATCATAGCTCCCAGAAACCTCAAACTCTTGGGCTCAAGTGATCCTTTTGCCTTAGCTTCTTGAATAGCTAGGACTACAGGTACCTGCTACAAGGCCCAGCTAGTTTTTCTATTTTTAGTAGAGATGGGGTCTTGCTCTTGATCAGGCTGGTTCTGAACTCTTGAACTCAGTGATCCACTCACTTCCGCCTCCCAGAGTGCTGGGATTATAGGCATGAGCCCACCCACATAATGATGTTTTAGTTAACAGTAAACCACATAAATCATGGTAGTCCCATAAGATTATAATGGAGCTAAAAAAATCATTATTGCCTAGCGACACTGTAGTCATCATGAAGTCATAGCACCACACATTACTTACATGTTTGTTGGTATAAACAAATCTATTGCCTTGCCAGACATATAAAAGTATAGCATATACAATTGTATCAGGACATAGAGTAACTCCTCCACAGGATTTCAAAGGGATGAAATATCAAACCATGCACCTAAGAACCCTGAGTCTAATTGTTTAATTATACTTCAAAGGGCTCAGGGCTGGAGTCAGCAGTTTGAGCAGTGTCTAATCCATCCCCCTTTACCTCAGGATTCTAATTTATACACACCAAGGGGAGGACTCTCAGCCTAAATTCATTTTTAAGTAGTTGACATCATCCTAACTTTTGCAGGAAATTCCCACCACAATATCCTTTCTACAAATAGTCATGGGGCAATATGGGAACTATGGAGTTGAATCATCTGATATGCTGGTATTCCAGTTTTGACCCATAAAGAAACCAATTTCATAGAGTTCAACCTAACAAATGTGGCTGCATGTTGAAAATTTTAACATCTTCACAGAGGAATAACGAGGTGCTCCAGAGTTCTTAATCTGTTTCTCACAAGACTAAGGTCTAACTTTGAGGGACACCACTCTTGAAGTTAAATAATGTTTAACCTAATATAGGAATTATTTATTCATTTCCTTCAGAGTCAGATAAGAGAATTTAAGACCCGAGACTCTGCTAAATACTGGAGTCAAATTTAGAAAGGAAAAATTTTCCATCCAGTCTCAATCACATTTCAACACTGTGCCATTTTTAAGAAATCATATTTACTTAAAAGTGAAGTAACTGTGGACCTAATAATAAAGGGAATAGGAATTAAATGGTTCTTTGTTCATTTTGCATTTCTGTGCATCTGGAAAGTGATTAGTTGACTCCATTACTAGTAGGATTAAATCCAATATTTGCGAATATAAATTAGTTTATTACAAAGACCTTTTGTCTTTCCAGGAGCACTTTTAAGACTCAATGTTAAAAACTTTCAATGAGAAAGTTTCTTTTCTATTCTTCTGTGTACTTCTTCACCTCAATTAATATTGAAGGCAGACTTTGGGTGAAGACCTGTAAAACTTAATTTACTTAATTTACCCTCGTAGCACGAGGATCCCAAAAGTTGGGGGGCAAAACTATAACCATCCACCTATTCCCCCCGCGGGACGTAAGCTCCCCCAGGACAGGATCTTTTGTTTGCAGCATAAGCACAGCAACCTGAACAGTGCCTAGTTAGCCCACCGCAACTCCTCAGTGAATACTTGATTAACCATCCATTCATTTGTCGTCCGAGTAGGGCGCTGTGGCCAAGAAGAAGGCTGGCCCGCAGCTTCCCGGCCTCCACCGAACCTGCGCAACTCTCAGCACCCCAGGGCCAGAGCCGGCGACCCCGGGAATATACGGCTACCGGGCCCACCCCTGGGCCGCCCCGCGGCCTCCGGCTCTTCCCTTTCCGCGAAGGAAAGAGCTGGGAGCGAGGAGTGGGAAACCCGGACCCACTTCCTGTCCGGACAGGCCCGGGCGTCCGCCTCCTCCGCGGCCTGCTTTTTCCGCACGGGTTGCGGCCGAGCCTCGGACGCCCGGAGCGGCGCGAACGCGGGGCGAGCGAGACCCGGGCCGCGCTCTCCGCCCCCACCGGCCGGCGCCGCAGTAGCCCGCTAGCGCCCCGCGGCGAGAGGGTTAAGCGCGCAGGGGGCGGGGCCGGGGCGAGCCCTGCGCGCGGAGTGCGGGCCTCGAGTGGGGAGGGGGCTGCTGCCGGGGGCGGTTCCGGGCGGCGGGGGCGGGGGCTGGCGGAGGAAGGGGGCGGGGCCCAGAAGTTGTTCCGCGCTGGGCGGGCGGGCTGCTGGGGGAGCGGGCGGCGGGCCGGCGGGCGGACCGGGTCGGGGCTGGAGAAGTTTGCGCTGCGGCTCGTGAGCGCAGGGTGCGGGCCCCGCCGGCCGCTGCGCGCCCGCTGCCATGGCTTTCCGCAGAAGGACGAAAAGTTACCCGCTCTTCAGCCAGGAGTTCGTCATCCACAACCATGCGGACATCGGCTTTTGCCTGGTGCTCTGCGTTCTCATCGGGCTTATGTTCGAGGTGAGAGAGACTGGGGAGAGGGGTGCCGGAGGTGCAGGCAGTGCCCCCTCTCGTGTGCCACGGGTCATACCCCTGCAGGTCCCCGAGGTCCTTGTCTGAGCTGAGGAGCCTGGCGTTATCTGCACCCGAGCTTTGTGCACCGCGTACCCCTTTTACCCCCCGCTTTGTGCGTTGTATCCCTGGCCTGTACTCCAGTCAGCTCAGGTAGCACCCTCAGCTCCGCGCCGTGCCATGCTCTGCTGCCCCCATGGGCACCCACCGTATCCTGCAGCTCTTTCTGCAGCCCTTAAATCCAAGCCTGGCTTTGAACCAACCGCCGCGCTGCCACCCTGGGCTGACGCGTGGGGTTTCCTTTCTGGCGTCCGGGAGCCAAGCCCAGAGACTCCCAGACTGTAGTCATTGCACAATCTGTACCCCCTCCCCCCCTGCGGTGGTGGCCACTCGCTCTTCTGGGCTCTTCCAATGGGAGGAACACTGACCCTTTTCCTCTCCTCATCTGATTTTGTGCATGTTTGTATCCTCAACTCTGGAAAGTGCTGGGGTGTTCACATGTGGCCCTGGCCCCATCCCAGCAGTGACCTTCTGCTCTTCTCTTGCTTTCTCTTTTTTTGCTCTGGCCTAAAGGGCCGGTTTTTGGACACCTTTTATCAATCTGTGGACTGCCCCTTTAGATTCATCTGTGGTGGACCCAGAGCTTCACCCTCTTTGCAGGGGCAAGGATAGGCCAGGGGTACCCTCTGATCTTAGAGGAAAGGCGATTCTCTAGTAGCATAGGGTGGGGGTGGGTAGAGGATGGGATCTTATGCTGACAGCAATGTCCTGGTGGAGGCCTCCCACAACAGGAAGTTTTAATAAGCCAACAAGGGGCAGAATCCAAGGGGGCTGATGGGAAGAACTCCCTACTCTTGCAGAATGAGAAAAATGTGATATTCAAAAGTGGGAAGAACTAGAGGAAACTGAATATGGATTGGCTGCTGTATATCTTGTCTCAGAAGTGAGATATGTGAATGAAACTCCCCTCAGCCTCACCATGGTCTCCTCTGGTTCCTCTGAGACAACTCCTTGTCCTCCCTCCTGGGTAGGGTTGCTTATCTGTATTCTCAGGGTTAGGAAGCTGTAACCGTTTATAAACTTCCCCAGAGGCGGAAGATTCCTAGTGTGGCTAAATTTCTCCTTGTCCTTCTGTCTCTTGGTTCCCTGTCTCTATAGGTGACCAGGGTTCTATTTGGCTGGTGAAGCTGCCCTCAAGCTGGGGACATTCTATGGTGGCTGAGTCAGGGTTGGATATGGGAATGTGTCCTTGGCTGGACCTTGGGGTCTGTAGTAAATAAACCTGGGATTAAGATTTGGGTCTGTACTCCATGTTTTTGTAGTGTTCATTTAGTTCATTCCTTCTCTTCTCCCTTCCACTCCACTCAGGGTATCAGTTTGTACTCTTGTCACTAGTCTAACTGAAAATTGGCAATAGCCTCAATTTTCCCATCATTAGAGAAGTTTGTAAAACCTGTCTGTCTCATGGGGCAGTGGTGAAGTTTAACTGAGATCATGTCGGCAAAAAAAGCTGTAAACATCTCTTGCTCCTGGAGCTCTGCTATTATTTATCATAATAATAATTTAACAAAATAACATAGCATTTGTTTTGCCCACCCAGTACCCTGGTGTCTATTTGCCATTTTCCATTCTAAGAGGCCTCCCAGTGTCATGTCCCCCGTCTTGGAGGGTGTGGCTGGAAAGACACGTGACAGCTGTAAACCTCAAAGCCGCACGCTGTGCTGCGGCCAAGTTTCTTATATAGCCTGTGGCTCTCTCTGCTGTGTTTCTAGCATTTGTTAAGGTTTGTGGCTCTGTCTGCTTTATCTTTGCTCAGAAAGAGCTGCCTGGAGTTTGAGCTTGGTAACTCTCTCCCTCTCTGCCTCTAGTCTCTCAGAAAGTCCTGTTCATTAAACCTGTCTCTGGGACTTGAATGGTGCTAGGAGCTCTTACTCCCAGTACTTGATGGAAGAGAAAGGTCCAAGGTGACAAAAACAAATAAAACTGCAGCTCTCCCCCTTAGGACTGGAGTAGGGTGTGTGGCAAGGGCCCTGCAGGTCCCCTCTTCCCACCAACTCCACCACCTCCTAGACCTACAGGTCTCGCAGGGCAGCCGTCTCCTCTGGGAGGTGCTTTGGAGGGGTGGGCAGTCTGCCCTAAACCTCCGGTCTGTGTTCTTCTGTGCTGGGCACATGGTAGGTCCTCACTGTCTATACCCATCTACTAACTCCACAGAGATGGGTATTACTCAGGGTCTCCTGGGTCCTCCTCTGGAGGTGTGTGGTGTGTATGGGTGGGTATGTGGGGATGCATATGGTGGGGTGGAGGGTCCAGTTCAGAACTGAGCACTTTTACTACAAGTGAGGGCAGATGGAAAGAGGGAGGGGGAGAGAGGACTATAGGCCCTTGGGGTTCTGACTTGGCAAAGCTGGGACTCCTTCTTTCAGAAGCTGAGCCAGAAATGTCAATTGTAATTCTTCCCACAAAGAGGGACTCCCTTGGCCACTTTTCCCTCTGGGGTCCCCTGCCCTGCCTCTGCTGGTGATCTGGGTCCCTCTGTCCCCCAGCCTGTGCCCAGGCATCCTCCCTCCTTGCACCTCTACCTCACGCCTGCTGTGCGCCTCTCCTGCTCACTGGTCACCTCTTCAGCATGCAGGGCACCTTCCTTTCCCCCTCAGGAAGCCCAAGACTTTACTCCTCTATCCCTAGAGAGATGATGACCCCAAATTCTTTTCCTTGGGATCACTTCCTTTTGGGAACATACATGGAAGTCTGTCTCCTGCCTGTCCTACTTTTAGGCCATCCTATTTCCAAGGCAGGGGGCAGGTTCTTATCTCTGAACCTTGTTTTCTTCCCCATCCTATAGGCTGCTTGGAATAGAGGAGCTTCTCTGTGCGGCCACAGCACTTGGCTAAAAAATGTCAGGAATGTGGAACTTTATTTCCCCCTTCTTCCTTTCCAGCTTTCTCTTTCTTAACTCTGCTTTGGGGAGAGGTGGTACAGGAGGAGTTTTCTGCTCAGCTGTTTGGTCCTTTAGTCCTTTCTTAGGTGGAGTTTGGTCCGATCACCACTCATGGTGTGGGCACTGGTTGGGGGCGATGTGCATCAGATTTGAAAGTGGCCCCCACCCTCTTGCCTTCCAGTGTCCTGTTCTGTGCCACGTTTCAGACTGAAGCAGGCAGGGGAAGAGGAAAACTTCCTTTAGCAAATGGAGAAGAGGAAAAACGGATGCATGGAAGAGAGAGGAAGCAATTTATATGCTACCTTTAAAATGTCATTTTGAGACAGATTTTTTTTTTTTTTTTTTTAAAGCTCATTTATAGGCTCTGCAGCTGCAATGAAATGTTTCTGAAATTCTGAGCCTGTCATTTGTAGGTTTGGTTTCTGTCTGGTCTGTGATGACTTAAGGGTTTAGGCCTCAGAGGAATTCTTGGTAGTGGCTGGTTTTTGCTTTTTAATTATTTTGGAGAATGGTGTGGCAAATCTACCTTTTCTTTAGGAACAACCTTCCCCATTCCTGACATTGTGATTGACTTGTCAGTATGAAGTGGGAGCCCTTTGTGTCACAGCCATGGGTTCCAGGGCACCAATTCATACCCTTCCCACCATACCTGTGGGCACCATTACCTGAAATGATCATAACACAGTTCTTCATCTGTTGTGTTAATAAAAATTGAATCTAAATGGCACAGACAGACATCTGTAGCCATGGGTCGTCTTTTTTTGACTCATTTCTCCTGTGCCTTCGAAGAAGTCTCTTTGCCAGCTTTTCTAGTTCTTGACATTATGCATCCGTCTCTAGCCTTTGACTTAGTCTGTCAGTGGTGTTCTAGAGAAGTTATTCAGAGGAAATGGTGTGGAGGGGGTCACAGACTCTTCTTGAGCACCCTTCTTCTGTGGTCGGATTTCTGCGCTCATGGCTCAGTGATTTGAGCAGCAGAGCAGAAACTTGGAGCTGCATTTTCTGCTGGTCAGGCTTCAGCTGTAACCCTGTCTCATGGGATGTAAGGACACACTGGTCATTCCTATTTCTTCTCTTTGCAAAAATGTTATATTCAGAAAAGTAGCATTCATCAATTAGTGACTTTTTAACCCTAACTGCATGAATGAAGATACCCAGCCCTGTGCTTGGCACATGGGCGCTTAATCGATGGTCTCAACAAACCACACAGGTGACTTGCTGTTGATTTTGCTTTGGGTTTGTGAGTCAACTTTCCACTCACTGGGCATCCTGGCTGGATTTCATTTTAGAGATGACATGATTTGAGCTGGAGACCTTTCCCCCAAGTGCTCCAGTGCTAGCCGAGCACTGTCCAGATGGACCCATCTCTCTCTACCCCAGGTCCTTTCCCATGGAGCCTTGTTCTGTGGTGTGGCTGCTCCACAGAGAACATGTGTCTTCTCTTGGACATCTCTCTTATTAGAACATGGGCTGTGGGTACCAGAGGGTCTTAGGGTCGCCGCTGTCAGCTCTACAGAGAAGTAAAAACTGTAAGAAGACTGCCTTGCAAGTTAAATAGGTACCACTTTTCTCTTGCTTGCTGTTGTCTGAACCCTTAGTCGCTCATTTCTTGGGGGCACTGTCCAGACTGGTCACAACAGAGCGCCTTAGTCCTGACTGTTTGTAGAATAACATGTGTTGCTATGGTGAAAGCTTCACTCTGGCAGGCATGAGCTCCTTTTTTGATCTGTTTCTTTATGGGCAGGGGCCCCAGAAATCACTCTGTGGCATAGCCCATGTACCTCTCATTCCCACCCTGATAAATGATGAAGCCAGAGGGTTGATAAGAGTGGATTAGAGCTCCCAAATGACAGAAGTGCTTTCTAATCAGTTGGAGTGCTATTAGCAGGCTTTGGTGGGAAACTTTACAGATAGTATCTCTTAACCTTTTTATCCAGCTCTGTGTATCTGGTATCCATTGGTACCTAATAGTTAAAAGGAAAAAAAAAAAAAAACAGTAAAACTACTAGCATGGTTCCTGAACAGCCCTTCTTATTTCCTGAAGACTTTTTATCTTTTATATATTCTGTTCCTTTGCCTGATACACCTTTACTGTCTCAAATGTCTCATAGCAGAGAACCAAACCTAATTTAATCACAGCTGGTTGATGCTGGGAGTTAACTATGTGGTTTACAGAGCTTTGCAAATGAGTCTTACAGAGAGCGCTTGCTTTTCAGCAGGGAGAATGGGGCCAGATTGTGAACAGGGGGCTGAAGGCCTTTGAGTCCCTCTGGTGAGTTCGTGGGAGCTTAGCGTCAGGAGAGGGCTGCTCGGTGGCTCTCCCCACCCAGCCACGTTGCCTCTTTGACAGCTTCCCTCATTTGTCTGGAGGGGCTGGCAGCACTTTACATCTGTGAAATGCTTTACTAGCCTCACCCTGTAATTGGGATGGTTTATGGAGGTTGTCATACCCATCCAGAGCCTGGCTTCTAGAGGAGAGGCTTGGCCAAGGACCATCCACTCAGAGTTACAGTCGGAGCCAAAATGAGAATTCAGCAACGTCTGGCTCACATTTAGAGCTCAGGCTTGATGCTTCCACAAACGGGGAGACTGTGGAATGTAGCCACGGGCTGCTTTATTTTTCTTTGTCTGAATGGAATCTGTTTATTACCTGGAAGTGATGTCTGTGGGTCGTTTTTCCACTTGGAGGCTTTTCTTCCTGGAACAATCATCGAAATTTGCATCTCCCTGAAAGAGACTACAGAGAAGGACGCAGATGTGTGTGTGTATCGCATGTGAACATAGGTGAATGGGTGGACGCTTCCCTACTGCTTGCTGCTACCCAAAATCTGTATAAGAAAAGGTGCTTCTGGTTCTCACCTCTTCACTGCCTTTATCATCAAGTTAATATTGTAGCCAGAGCTCAGGAAAATATCATGTTTCACAAGTTTAAGACCTTTGAGTGAAACCTGAGAAGTCCTCTACTGTGTTTACAAAAGAAGAAAATAAGACCCCCAGAGGCTGGGAGACATGCCCAGGACAGTAGAGTGTATTTTTGGCAAAACTGAGGCTTGAACCCAGGGCTGAGTGTCTCTGGTGTGTCTTCTACACCTCTGCCCACTGGAAGTCTAGATTCTGCTTTTGAACTTCAGTGTATATGTGGAAGTCTTGAACTTGAGTGGCATGTTTATTGATTTGGCAGCTGTTTTTGGAGCGCCTGGGTACCTGTTGTGTGCCTGTGTTGAGCTCTGGGATTGAAGAGATGAATCTCTGTCTTCTAAGCGCTCACAGTGTGGTAGCTTAAAGCTGGTACACTATTTGTGGGTAGGCATCAGGTCTTGAAATTGATGTGAGTGATAGGTGCACCTCAGGCTGTTGGGCCTTAACCCTTGAGCCATTGCTGTGTTGGTGGAAGGCTGGTTTATTAAACTGAGAACCTAACACCCTGAGTGTAGAGTGGTCAATATTCAGAGGAGAAGAGTGGTGGTCACTGCTAATACCTTGTGAGGCACAGCTGGTACTTTTATGTGTATGTCACTGCTTAAAGCAATGGTTCTCAACCTTCCTAGTGCCGTGAACCTTTAATACAGTCCAATGGGATCGCGACCCACAGGTTGAGAACTGCTGGCTTAAAGCCAGTCTGTTTGGGCTCCTTTAACAAAAATACCATAGATTTGCTGGCTTATGAAACCTACATTCTTTCTCATGGTCTTGAAGCCTAATAAGACTACAAGATCAGGGTGCTGGCAGATGTGGTGTCTGGTGAGGGTCCACTTCCTGGTTCATAGTTATAAATGGTCATCTCCTTTCCATGTCCCCACATGTGGGGTTGGAGAGAGAAAGAAAGAGGGTGTCTTTTATAAGCATACTGATGCCATTCATGAGGGCGATAGCCCTATCACCTGATCACCTCCTAATACCATTTCATCGAGGGTTATGATCTTACTCTAGGAATCTGGGCAGAGGAATACAAACGTTTAGTGCAAAATAGGCGCTGTGTGTGTGTGTGTGTGTAATGTGTATGCACAAGTGCAATTTTCTGGTACTGGGAGGCTTATATTGATTGAAACCCTGGCTGGAATTAGGAAAACTCTTCCATATGCGTTTTTAAGACTGTAAGTGTCAAACCCTAACATGATTGTAAGGTTCCTTTTGGGTTGGTGTAGGTGATGATCAGATCAATGGTGAGAAGGGTGGAATCCTCTGAGCCTGCCTTGAAAAATAGGAAGAGAGCTTCTTAGAGCTCCTGAGTTTTGCAAGAACAGAATATTCTTAATCAGTTTGTTCCTTCATCTTTTTTTTTTTTTTATTATAAAGATGTAGATATTCTCTCTTTGGCAGTATTTTATTTTTTCTCTTTATAGAGAATTTTTAAAAAGACTGTCATGTGGTCCATCATGAAGACTTCCATAACTGTTGAGGAGAGAGAAGGAAGTAACTACCTCAGAACAAATCATTGCATAATTTAGAAAATTATGTCCCTGCTTCCTATCTTGATCCCCACTCCCTTGCTTCAAGGAATGCCCAGGACCATGCTGGTTGGTCAACAAGGGTCGATGGCCTGGTCAGGATGCCTGGGGTCGTGCTGGACTCTGGAAGAATAGCATTGAGGGTCAGTGGGAACGTGGCTTAAGCTTAGGGTTAGAGGTTTGGGATGTGTTATCAGCTCCTTTCCTGGGGATTACGAGCAGTCTGGGAGCTTCTGACCTGATGGAGCAATCCTGGGATAAACAGACCTTCCCTACAGCAATTCTTGGAGTCCTGCAGGAAGTTTCAGGGCCTGCTTCACAATGCCTGGTTTCCGGCTGAAGAGAATTTCTCAGAACTTGGAGCAGAATTGGAACTTTTCAGACTTGATGCTTCTGGAGTTTAGAGCATGTTTTTAGTTTATAGTCTGACTTTACACTGGGTCAACTTTTGACCTTGATGGGCAAGGAACAACTTGTTTGTATGGATTTTGTGACTGTTTGGAAGAGGGATGTTGCGTTGAAAGGAATGGGTGGTAGTTGAAAAAAACCTTTTTTTTTTTTTAAATAGCACTTTGGGCGTGAAGGCTAGAATGCCTTTTCCTCTTCCAGAGTCCTCAAGGCGTGAGCTGTGGCTGGTGCCCATGGAGGGCCTGCAGTAGGAACGCATGTGTAGAAGCAGTGAGGACCAGGGCCTGGATTTTTCCCATTGGATAGCTGTGTGGCCCATGCAAGGCCCTCCATCATGCCTTTTTACCATGGGCATGTAGAACAAGGCTGGGAAATGTGTATAAACCTTAAGTTGCCACTCACAAATTATGAGGAGAGAGAAGGAGGCGCTTATAGATTTAGGGAGTAACCAGAGTAAACATTGTCTCTTTACTAGGTTAGCAGGCTCAGTTTCTAATCTTGGTTTCATTTCTTATTTGAGTTGAAATCAGATTCTAGCCTAAATTTGGGTTTGGCATATAATGTGGCTTAGCAGAACCCAAGATGGGGAAGGAGAAAATCCATGTATTATGGATCTGAGTAAGAAGTCCTTCTCTGGGTGTGGCTTTGTGACTTTCATGGCAGAGGCCAAGGCTGACCAGGAGACTTGGAAAAGCAAGAGGTGTTCCTAACCCAGGCATAGTTGCTCGTCCATCTATTCTGCCAAATCAGATTGTATCACACCAGTCCTGAGTGTGGTCTGGGATCCTGGGCTTGGCAGAGTATTTCTATATTCAGTGATATGCTCATCACATACACGTATCTGTGGGTTATTTATTTTTTTACAGTTCAATGGGGTGACCCTAGTGTCTGAACCTGACCTGTGATCTGCCACCCCCCAGCCCCACTTTCCCTACAGAGCTCTAAAGGCCGGTCTCAGCCAATTAATACTATTACTTCTGCAAGTTCCCACTTCCGCTAGCTGGCCTCTTCAACTACCCTGACCAAATGGCATGCTTCCTGCCTCAGAATAATGGGAATGGATTAAAAGCAACACAGAAGTGGAGAAAGTGTTATGTAGAGATGCATCCGTACTTAATCACTTTCTTCTGAAGCCTGGTTTCAAGTGGAAATTATCCATTACAGTTAATGTTTGACAGATCACAATTTTTGACAGCCCGCACCTGTACAATCGTATAAGGTGGCTACTAGCTACATCTGGCTATTTAAATGTAAATTTATTAAAGTAAAATGAAAAAAAAATTCAGTTTCTCAGTTACTTACACTGGCCACATTTCAAGTGCTCAGTACCGTAGATATAGAACATTTTGATTATTTAGAAAGTTCTCTGGGAGTGGCGCCTGTGGCTCAGTGGGTAGGGCGCCAGCCTCATATACCGAGGGTGGCGGGTTCAAACCCAGCCCCGGCCAAACTGCAACAACCAAAAAAAATAGCTGGGTGTTGTGGCAGGCGCCTGTAGTCCCAGCTACTTGGGAGGCTGAGGCAAGAGAATCGCCTAAGTCTGGAGGTTGGAGGTTGCTGTGAGCAGTGTGACACCACGACACTCTACCAAGGTTGATAAAGTGAGACTCTGTCTCAAAAAAAAAAAAGGCAGTGCCTATGGCTCAGTGGGTAGGGCGCCAGCCCCATATACCGAGGGTGGCGGGTTCAAATCTGGCCCAGCCAAACTGCAACAAAAATGTAGCCGGGCGTTGTGTTGGGCGCCTGTAGTCCCAGCTACTTGGGAGACTGAGGCAAGGGAATCGCCTAAGCCCAGGAGTTGGAGGTTGCTGTGAGCTGTGTGATGCCAAGGCACTCGACTGAGGGCAATAGAGTCACACTGTGTCTCTACAAAAAAAAGAAAGAAAGTTCTCTGGAATAGTGGTGGTTTACACATTGCTTTGTGAGTTTGTTTTTTTGCTGTTTTGGTACTAATAAATAGTAAGAGTAATTGTGGTGTGGTTATGTTAGGAAATCATCAGAGGCGTGGATTGCACTGGTTAGGGTCATGGCCTTAGACTGCCTGCATTTGAATTCTGCTTTTCCACATCCTAACAGTGCCATATAGGCAAATTATTTAACTCTCTGTGCCTCAGTTTCCTCATCAGTAAAATGAGGATATAATACATCATAGAGTTGTTGGGAGGAATGGAAATGTTAGTACAAATGCAGCACTTAGGAGAGACCTTGGTACAAAGTTAAGAGCCCAATCCACCTTATTGATTGTTATTACGTTCAAAAAGTGTTAGGGTGATACTTTATGTGACCCTCCTCCTTGTGAATGCCACATTTGTTTGGGACACAGCTTCCCAAACTTCCACCTGGAGAACTTCCACAGCTGAGAAATAGGATGTAGGTTGGAGTAGCCTGATGGTGGCTTCAACCCTGGGTCACGATGCCCTGTCCAAAGGATCCAGACTAGTCCTTCAGACCCCGTTCAAAGCCCAGCTATGTGTACTTGCATGTGGTTATATGAAGCTGCTCTTCTGTTTCCCAAGTTTGCAGGAGAAGATAAAGTAAGAAAATAGGAGAAAAGGCTGGGGTAATTAGACCTGTGTAGCTGGCCATTGGGAGGTAGGTTGTCTATTACTACGTATTAAATGCTTAGAAGAGAAAAAAAAAAAAAAAACATGAATACCTGGTGTCATTTAGTGTATGAGCAAACAGCTTCAGTAGATTCAGAGGTTATTAAGATAGATAATACAGTACAATACTTCATCACAATTATTATCCTGTAGGTCCAACGGAAAACTACGCTCATAAAGATTTTATTCATTCCCAGTGATTTATGTCCAAGTTTCAAACAAATCTGTGGCAATAAGGAAACTTGGGCTATCCAGACTGATTCATCCCCAGAAATTTCTGGGGCAGCTATATAGTATTCTAAGGCAGAAAGCAAAAGTTGGTTTGCTGTACAGTACATTTTATTACCCAAGAAATGTAAAAGAAACATTTTTGGCATTCTTATCACCCAGCCTGGAAAATATCCTCATTCAGCTCTATTCAGCTACCCGGCCATTTGATTTAAAAAAAAAAAAAAAAAAAAAAAAATCATTAAGGAAGTATACCAACTCAGTACGAGACAGTGGGGTCTGGAATGGAAGCCGGCCAGCATGTTTGTTGACACAGCCCACTCTGTGCTGCTCAGTTTTGGAGCTTCAGAAAGAAGAGAATGCAATGCTTCTTGTCCACTCTTCCCTGAGTTTCTTGGGTCCAGATACCTCCAGGTATCACAATATGGCCTTGCCGGGTTGTCACTGACCACTGACCGCACCTTTAGCCTGCCACTGTGGTGGAGCCAAGTGTAACCTGAGCAATGTTGCTGGCGCCTCAGTCCCACCAGTCGGCTTGTTGCCCATGCGGCCCAGGCATTGTGAGTCTCACCCCTCATTCTGCAAATGTTAATTGAATGGTGCTTTTGTGTGTGCCATCGTTCTACATGCTGGGAACCCAGAGAGAAAGTGCCTAATGACAAGGAACTTACCAGCTAGTAAAGGAGACAGTTAAAGGAGACAAGTCTAGTCACTTGCCCGTGAGTGCTGTGTGTGAGCTGCCATACTGGTCTGGTCTGGCACACAGTAGAAAGGGGATGCCTTGGGAACGTGGAGAGGCGGCTCCTAGATCAGAGTGTCCTTGTGTAGACAGAGATGAGCTGGTGTGGAGTATCAAGGATGCTCTAGAAGTGGGGCAGGGCCAGGAAAAGGGGACAAGCAGGAGGTGCAGCCAGAGCCCTGAGGGCCCCGTAGGGCATGTAGGAGTTGAAACTATCCAGGAGGTAATGGGGAGCCTTTGAGGAGTTTTAGGGAGAACAGTGATGTGATGAGGTTGCTTGGAGACTATCTGGAGAGTGGTTTAGAGAAGAGAGTAGATCCACGTCAGAACTTCTCCAGATCCACCTGGAGAAATTTCGTCTTCACCCCCAACCAGGAGGTGAGCCTCGAGAAGCAGGCAGGACCCACACACTCTCTGTGCTCTTGATCCAGACTTCAGAAGCTGTAAGGTCTCTCCCAGCTCTTCCCCGTGCGTTTTATGTGACATGGGTAAGCAGCAGGGCAGCTGTGTGGGGCAGGCAAGGACAGTTAACTCTAGGAGGGAGAAACAGCTTTTCCTTCCACCTTATTGTAACACCAAAGTGTGCTTCATGCTGCTGTTGCCCCGGAGCGTGGCTGCCATTCTGCGTCACTGCCTGTGTTGCCTTTGCATGACGTTATCATTGAGTGTCCTTCAGATTTATTAGAAGGTATTTGCATCTAATGACTTCTGAGTTTTAAAAATGTAGGGGCTTAGTGAGTTAGAACATCTTTTCCTTCTTTTTGTTTTTTTAGCTAAATAAGCCATGAAGAGGCTTGCATGAAAGTACTGTGTCCTTACCTAAGGAAGTTGGTTTTGTTCCAGCACTTAGCAGAGGGGAGGCAGTGGGAAGTTGCTCTGTGCGGGTTTTTCTAGGGATAGGCGATGGGGAGGGATGTGGTGGTGTTGGTGGACAGAGGGAGCGTGTAGCATTCATTCAGAAAAGTTACTCAGCAGTCACTATATACGGTGATCTACCTGTATTTTGCACTTGGGGGTTCTAGTAGATAATATGTATATTTTTTGAGACAGAGTCTTATTTTGTCACCCAGGGTACAATGTAATAGCTCACAGCAACTTCAAACTCTTGAGCTCCAGCAATTCTCTTGCCTCATCCTGAGTAGCTGGCAGTATGGGTGCCCACCACCACACCCAGCTAGTTTTTCTATGTTTAGTAGAGACGGGGTCTCTTGCTTAGGCTGGTCTTGAACTCCTGAGCTCAGACGATGTTACCCACCCGAGCCCCCCAGATGCTAGGATTACAGGTGGGAACTACTGCGCCCACCATGTGACAACACGTAAAAGGGGGACCAGCTGCTTTATCAAGTGCTGTTCTGTTCATCTCTTGACCTGTGACAGACCCCTAGAAAGACATGCGGCGAGGCTCTCCCCATTTCTCATTTCCAGCACCCTAATTGAACATCTAGAGGTCCTTTTACTAAGGCCTGTTGGGGACACCACAGTGTTATTAGCTTCCCCTCTGCCATAGTCATGCATTACTGTGGTCTCCGTCTCCAGGAGGGGGAACTCTGATGAGTGCCTATCCTGAAGCAGAATGCCACAGCATCGCTTGCCCCCACCGTTCCCCACCTCATCTCACGTTTCACCTCCTGAGTTGCTCTTAGGTTCCTTCTCGTCCTACTGCTCAGTCACTGAACAGCCCTCATCTGAATGGCTAACAATGGGGTCCTAACTTGGCCCCAAGGCTCTTGTCTGCTCTGGTCTTTCCTCCAGGAATTGTTCTTAAGTACAGAGCTGAGAATCCCCTCTGTAACAGTAGCAAACCAGTGGGGGAGGGGGTCAGGGACATGGGTAAGCAAACTGTCTCTGATCCTTACCCCCCACTGGTATGCAATTTTAAACTCCTTCCAGGATGCCCACCTAAAGGCCAGGCTGCTTAGCTGGCTTCAGACTTCCCACGAGGAGTTCTAACCAGCCTTTGTTCTGGACTCTGCACCTTCCTGAGGCCTCGCCAGGGCCCTGACCTCTCACTGCAGACCAGCCTGCGTACCTGTACTTTTTGAATATACACTCCTTTTTCATGCTTCTCTGCTTTTATCCGGGCACTCCCACCCCCCAAATCTTCTAGATCCCCACCTTTGTTCCACTAACTTCTATTTCTCCTTTAAGGCTCACCTGCTCAGAGCACTTTCCCAGCTCTTGTGTCCTAAGAGAGCTAATTCCTCCTTTCTGTTGCCTCTGTCTTTCTGTTTATTCATTCAGCTGAACTTGGAGCCAGCATTTGCTCTCTGCCAAGCACTGTTGTTGGCCTAGGGATAAAAGATGAAAAGGTGAAGATTCTGCTGTCCCAGAGCTGAGAGTCCTTAGGGAGGTGACAGTGTTACTCTAGCTCTTGTGTGTATAAGGTACAGTGTACATGTCAGGGAAGGGAGCATTGCCCCCCCTGGGAGGTACAAGGACAGTTCATTTTATAAAGAAGTCTGGGCTGGGCCTTGAGGCCCCAGGGACTTTGGCCAGGCAGATGTGGTAGGGAGAGGGTATCATAAGCAGAGAGAGGCCACAGGGATGGGGTAGGGGGTATGGTGAGTGGCTCCATACTGCCAGAGAGGGGCTTGGGGGGTTAAGGTAGGAAGTGGTGGAAGATGAGACTCGATTGGCAGGAAGGGTCAGGCCATGGAGGCTCTTGTCCAGAAGTTTGGATTTGGTCCTCAGCTTAGGTAATAGGGAGCCATTGAAGACTTCTGAACATGGAGTAAGTAACTCAGATTTGTAATAGGAAGGTCGCTGGCAATAGGAGTAGGGATGGCTCTTTGTGCTTGTGGTGACCTCCCCTCAACCCTAAGGAATAAGTCATTTCGCATTTTCTCAGTATCCCTAGCATTTCTGTGCCTACCATGGAGTTGGTGTGACTTTCTCAGGGATAACCTTTGTACACACAGAATAGCACGTGTCTTGAGTTGCCTTTGAAGCCTTTCTGTCCCCACTGTCCCTTCTGGGTTCTCAGGGTCAGGGATGCTTGTGGGCACGTTAGGAATGTTGGGTACTTTGGCATGTGCATACAGGTAAAGAAACTATAATCTCGGTCTTTCAAAGCTTAAACAAATTTGTTTTTTGGAAATAGGTACTATTTGGTGATACATTCAAAAAACGTAGAAAGAACTATATTGAGAAGTGTCTCTCTCCAACCACCTGTTCTCATCTAGCTCTTCCTCACCAGCCACAAGTAGCTAATTTTTATTTTTAGTTCTGTGTATTTTTCTGTTCAGGTTTATTTATGCAAATACAAATAGCTAAAAGTATGTATGTGTGTGTACCTATCACGTATATGTCTTTTTCTGTGTATCTAGATTCCTGTCCCTTACACAAGATGAAGCGTGTTATTTACACTTTTGCACCTTGTTCTTTCTATTAGGAAAATATCTGGGCGATCTTTCCATGTCAGTTCCCAGAGAATTTCCTAATTCGTGGGGGAGGTGGCACAGTCTTCCACCACGCAGGTTCCCTCTGATTTGTTTGACCAGTTCCCTTTTGACGGACACTGGGTCATTTCTAGGCTTTTGCTGTCCTAAACGGTGCTGCGGTGATTTATCTTGGTACACATGTCATTTTGTTCCTACCCAGGAATATCTTATTGGATATTTTCCCAGGAAGTGGGATGATTGGGTCAAAGCATAATTGCGTTTGTATTTTTGATAGAAATTAACAAGTTGTCCTTGTCCCTTTTAAATACCAAATCACCAAAGCAGTTAGCCAAAGGCTATTTACCGAATACCCATGGAAATAGTTACATGCTATTAACTATTCAGTGGCCGCGTTGATCTTGTTCTCCATTGCAGTCTCGGGGGCTGCACAGCGTCTAATAGGAATCAAATCAAATCAGAATATGTGTTGAATTTTTTAAACGATACTGTTCAGCACCTTTTGGATAATGGGACTCTTTGCTAATGATTATGTTTCAGTCCCTCTGTGGCAGTGTTCTTTAACCTTTTTTATCTCATGACACACTTGAACCTATGGTTAAACTTCCGTGCTACACTTAAACTAGGTTGCTTGAAGAAAGAAAAGGAAAAAAAAAGTCTAAATACCACGCTTTGAACTTCTTTCAAAAATAATTTAATTAATGATCTTTACACGTTTTTGTGGTGCACCTCTACTCTGTGGTGCTTCTCTTGCCTCCGGCCCTCCATACGAGCTCTTCCCTTGGGACACCCTCCCTCTTGTCACTGGGCCAGCTGCTCCTCATTCCTCAGACGCAGCCCACTTTTACTGGAAAGTCCTCCCTATCCTTGGGCAAGGCAGTGTGTCCTGCCTCACTCAGCCCTTAAGTCCCCTAAGCTTCCCTCATCACGGCTCTGACTAGTCACTGCCCGGCGTGGCCGCATGTTCCTTGAGGGCAGGAGAGGTTGCTTACCAGCTTACCACAGACTCACTAGTACCCAGCGGAGCACTTGGCATTCTGATTGTTCTTCGGTGATATTTTTTCAGTAAATGAGGGGTAATATGGAATTACCAATTAATAACCCCCTTTCACAGGAATTTTTTCCCTGCATTTTAAATGGAGATGCAACTCATCGACCATAAGATTTACCATTTAAAAAGACACAGTTTAATGACTTTTAACATGCTTTATACATCTTTGTTATCTAATTCCAGAGCATTTCTGTCATTTTGAAAGAAACCTGTTTTTTAGCATTCATTTTTAGCATTCATTTCCCGTGAATCTGCTGTGTCTCTGGACTTGCCTTTCTGGACATGTCATGTAAAGGGACTTGTTCATAGGTGGTCTTTTGTGGCTTCTTTCACTCAGCGCAGTGTTTCCAAGGTTCACCCATGTTGTGGCTTGTATCAGAGCTTCACTTCTTCTTATGACTGCACCTATTTAATTGTATGGGGATAGCACATTTTGTTCACCCATTCCCCGGTAGATAGTCATTTGGGTTGTTTTAACCTTTGGGCAGTTATGAATAACGCTGCTCTGGACATTCATGTACAAGTTTTTGTGTGGTTATCATGTTTTTAGTTCTCTTGGGTAGATACCCAGGAATGGAATTGCTCGATCATTAACTAATTTTAATATAGGCGAGGAGCCAGCCCTGAGAAAATATTGAACAGCTTGTCTTTTGAGAATTAAGAATTTATCTCCAGGTCGGTATTATGAATACTGCTCGTTATTCTGGCTTCGCACAGCAGTGTGTTAGGGAGAGTTATATTTGATGGCCTGTGAGCCAGTAATCCTTTGTGACTCAGAGGAAAATGTTGTCAGTTCTTATGACAGAATATACTGAATGCTTCTCACTCATTGTGCTAACCCCATTGAAATGTCAAAAAACCGGACACAGCTCTTATCCTAACATCATAATTCATTTGAAACGACGTAAATGTGGAATTGTATCGAACTGATTGGGTAAATCATGGTCTAGCTATACAATGGAATACTTTACAGCTGTTTAAAAGAGGGTAAGGTCATCTTTACATACTGGCATAGAGTGATACCTGAGGGAAAAGGTAGGCTACAGATTAGTAGCATGTTCGTTTTAATAAAAAAAACTTATTATATATACGCAGGTAAATATGCTCTGTGAATCTCCCACAAAGGGAGCAGCAGACCTTCGGCACCGATTATCTCTCTAGGTCAGTGACTGTCACCTGGTATACCGCAGCACAGTGGTATGCCAGGAGAGGATCTTAGGCATGCCATGAAAATTTGTATAGACCGTTAATTACTTTACTTTCTAAAGATGTTCAAAGCACAGTAAGCATATTCCTTTTTTTCCTCTTTTTTTGGGATCAACATAATTTAAGTGTGCTGCAGAAGTTTATAAGTTCAAGTGTACTGTGAGATTAAAAAGGTTAAAAGAAAAACACTGCTTTAGGAGGTAGGTTTCAGAAAACTTTCGCTTCCAACTTTGTATGTTTTGCTTTAAAAAATTTTTTACAATAGTTGTGTAGCTCTTAAATTCATTTAGCATCCCCCAATTTTTTATTTTGGAAAAATTCTTGAGACAAGAATTATATCTGAAATATCAGCTATCAACATGGCATTGATAAAACACTGCGTCTAGGCCTATGACTGAGTGCTAGTACAGTTTACAAACTGTATAAGTGCAGAGGGGAGAGAGGTTTTAGATTCTAACAATCTGAGAATCTTCATGAAAGAAGAATGGGAGATGCTTTGGGCCTTATGGAAGAATAGCTTTTATATAGCTCTTCATGGCATATAGAGTGAAGACCTGGGGTGTTGAGTGCCTGCTTTGTGCTGGGCACCATGATGAGCCTTTGAGCCATTTCTCTGATTCAGTCCTCAGGGTCAGCCTGTGAGGTAGATACTGTGACTACTCCCATTTTACAGATGAGTGAACAGAGGTTTAGAAAGATTTAAGTAACCTGTCCAGACCCACATTGCTCATAAATGCCAGAGCCGGAATTCAGAGCCCATCTGTCTAATATCACAGCTCCAAACCCTGTATACATTTTTAAAAGAGAAAGAAACTGAGGCTGAGAGAATTTAAGTCCTTTCCAGAGGTCATACAGCTGGCCAATCGGGGAGCCAGGATGTGAACTCAGGCTATCCCAAGTGATCCATTACATTTGTGATGGAATCCATTCCTGATATGGATTCAAAGTTATTCCTGGGGGTAGTTATGGGTAGCTGGGAGGTTCTGGGCTAGAGAGGTATGCAAAATTCTTCCTACTATGCCCCCCTTTGGGGAGATTCACAGAGCATAAACTTTCTGAAGTAGTGTCCACTGTTTCTTGGAACTGTGCGACCATCTCTTTTCAAGTAATATCCCGTAACATTCCTTGGATCTCAATTTGCAGAAGACCACCATCTTATCTACAGGGATAAGGGAAGAAGGCACAGGTTCATGAACAAAAACCCTTTTGTTTCTCTTTCTTTCTTAGTGAATAAATACCAGCTGTTGGGTCTGGGGTTGGAAGTGTGTGGGGAAGAGTATTTGTGGGAATTGATGGAGTGTGATTTCTTGGATGAGGTTCGGACCACATTTCCAGCCACCTATACATTTTATTGAATCTTCTTTTAGGACACAAGAAGAACCTTTTGGGAGGGTCATATTTGCCATTTCTTTGTATCTTTTGTTTTAATATGTCATGACTTGCTGTCATGTTTTGTTATGTCATGTTATGTCATAACGCTCCCATGCTTCTTAAACTTAAATTATTCAACCTACACTCTACTAAATTTCATTCAATGAGTGTTACACATTACCTAAGTGCCACTCTCCCCTTGCTGTATTATATGTCATCATTGTGTTTTTTAAAAACTCATGTAAGATGTATGTAACACTACATCTACCATCTTAACCATTTTTAAGTGTACAGTTAAGTAGTGTTAAGTGCATTCACATTGTGCAACCAGTCTCTAGAGCTCTTTTCAATTCATTCACAAACAGTTATTGAGCATCTAATTGAGATTATTAGGATACACTCTCTGTTCAGTCTAATGGCAAAGATGGACAGAAAACCAGTAGTTACAGTTCAGTGTGGCCACAGTGGTGAGGTGCCATGCCTCAGAAAAGGAGCTTGTTATCACGAGTACTTCAGGGCTTCTTCTCTTACGCTTTCCTGTTGGGCTGTTTGCTGATTGTGTTTCTCACTCCCTTTGCTTCCTAGACGAATTGTGTCACCTCTGCGCTCCAAAGCCCTGGGGAGACCTAGTCTGCAGATTTTGCCTGTGTGAGAGCTGTGCTCTGTGGTTGAGCCCACGTGGCCTGGGGTGGGAAGAAGGGCAGGAGGAGGGTGTTTCTGCCAAAACCAGAATTTCACCAAACCCTACATCAACGGTTTGCCCAAATATAGTATTCTAGACCTTCCAGCCATCATGTTTAAGCTAAATACACTATCCTGCAGCTTGCAAGCTCAGCTTCCTCCGGGAATGACTTCTGTGATTATTCTTGAGTGCCTTTTCTTTATTTCACAACCAGAAATGACCATGGTGACATGGCTGAAGTCCCAGACTAGGAGCATGAGTAAAGCTAAACAAACAGATTGGTGAGAACTGGCTTGAAGTCTCATTTGGTTTTGTGCATTTCCATGGAGACGTTTTGAGAGTAAAAGATGGTCATGGCATTCTTGTACAGTACAGAGAGCTCCTTACCGAGAAGGCTGATTATGATGATGAACTCTCAGGCTCTCCTTCCCCAGAAAGATTGACTGCAGGTTTGAGGCTCACTTGCCCTCTGTCTCCGGATGTATGTCCTGATTCTGTGTCACATTGCCACTTTGTGTGGGACTAATAAATATGATGATGTATGTACAGGGTGAGTGCAGGCTTTGAATTCAAATAGCCTGATTCTTCACCTGCTCCTGCACTTAACTAGATAACTTGATTAAGTTACTTGATGGTGCCCCAGTTTTCCTGTCAGTAAAATGTGGATGAAAATGCCTCAGAGGATGGCCAGAAGCAATGTGAAAAGCAATCATGAGGAGAAATGAACAGAAAAACTCTGGCAATATGAATAATCAGAGTAGATCAACTCCCCCAAGGAACAATGGGCCAGACTCAGCACAAGATCCCATGCACAAACAAATAGCTGAGATGTCAGAAATCTCAGCTAGCTGGATAGCAAATAAGATCG
>CAUYPK010031736.1:0-43013 GCA_963574355.1 Loris lydekkerianus | reverse complement strand
TTGAATTCTTGAGATATCTTTTGGGTTACTGCTTGGAATTCTAATTTGATCTTATTTGCTATCCAGATTCTGAATTCGATTTCTGACATCTCAGCTATTTGTTTGTGCATGGGATCTTGTGCTGTGTCTGCCCCATTGATCCTTGGGGGAGTTCATCTACTCTGATTATTCATATTGCAGAGTTTTTCTGTTGATTTTGCCTCAGGATTGTTTTTCACTGTTGCCTCTGGCCATCCTCAGAGTTGGGGAAGTGTCTCTCCAATATGAGACCCCAGCAGGATCACTCTATTCTTGCTGGATCTTTGTGGGGAATGACCCTGTGTAGCTCCTCTGGGACTGTCCCAGCCAGGGAGTTCTGGTTGTGGAAGCAGCTCTGGAGTGTGACACACCCGGATCCAGCAATAGGGCGGGTGGGTGCTACACATGGTTCTCGGAGTGCCTGGTGCCCAATGACTTTGGCACAGAGAGCCCAAGGCTCCAGCAGTCTCTGGCCAGGAGAATGGCTCTGCGCAGAGGCAGGGAGAGCTCCGGAGGGCACATGGCTACCAGAGTCCCTGGCCAGATGTGCAGGCCATTGTGGAGACAGGGAGGGTACAGGAGGGAAGACCTGGGGTTGTGCAGCACCTGCAGTTCCTGGTCGGGGCGTGCGGAGGCCCAGCGGGTGCAGGTTGTAGGTCGGGGGTTGCGGTGCAGCTCTTACCGAGGTCCAGAGGGGCGCAGCTCTTACGGAGATCAGGCGGGCACCTATCCCGGTTGCGGCGCAGCTCTTCTGGATGTTTTGGAGGGCGCAGATCGTGGTCACGGCGCAGCTCTTACCCTGCAGACAGTCGTCCTATACTCAAAACTGGCCCAGGATATCCTGCACTTCATAGGAGTTGAGTGGTTTTTCCTCCAGCAGATCTCAGGAATTTCAGAAGTTACAGAGACAGAAGTGGGTCGATCCAAGGGTGAAGTTCAGCAGTGTGCGCAGCACTAGCCTCGGCGGCTCTGCTCCTGTCTTGCCCTCCTGGGAGCGCTGGATCAGCTGCTGGCGCAGCCCACGAGCTTCCTACTTCGAGACACATAGTTCTGTGTAAGATGCATCCTATTTTACAGAAAAACTTGATCTGTTACTGTACTTCCTTAGAAGTTGGCAAAAGGAAGCATGGCTGATGGTAGCAACCCTTGGCAGAGGTTCCTGTGTAGAGGAAGAGAAATGATGGAATCTTGACTCTGTGAAGCCAAAGGTGGGGAGCTGAGCCAAGAAAGAAGTTTGGCAACCTCTGCTCAGCCAGTAGTGGTGTTGACCCTTGGTTTGGGCTGTGTCTGGTGGGACAGGGTGCAGAATCCTCTGATGGCACCCACAACAGTAGAGTGGTTGCCTCATGTGGACTAAGTTCGGCAGACAGGGCTGATCCCCAGCCCCTGCTGGGTCTGTGAACAGAGGCTTACTAGGCATGGACTGAGACCTAAGAGCCTAGGCTCTTTATTTAGAGGAACAAATTTCTTTTCACCAAAGCTAGATTTAAATAGGTCGTCTGTTAACTGTTGAGTCAATATGTGAAAGTTCTCTTTGTAGGGTTGATATAATTTGAATATAGTTCTGTGGTGTTTTTAGTATGTCCTGCTTTTGATTTCAAGTTTAACATAAAGTGTACTGATATATAGCTTGTGGCTTTTTACACAGTATCCACCTTGCAACCACCATTCAGCTCAAGAGATAGGGTATTTCAGCCTCCCAAAGAAGGCTTCCTCATGCCCCTTCTTTTTTTTTTGAGACAGAGTCTCACTATGTCGCCCTTGGTAGAATGCTGTGGTGTCACATCTCACAGCAACCTCAAACTGTTGGGCTTAAGAGATTCTCTTTTCTCAGCCTCCCAAGTAGCTGGGACTACAGACACCCAGCACAACAGCAGTCCCACCCACTCCGTAATTATTGTTCTGACTCTCATGCTGATTGATTTTGCCTATTGAAATAGTATAAGGCTGTATGTGTCTGAGTGCTAAAATTGTTGTTTTTATTTTGGAAGAGTTTTCAAACTTAGATACATAAAGACCTTCCATTTACCCTGCTCCCAGAGACTCATTCACTTTTTGTCCTAATAATGACCTTTGTAACAGCAACATCCCAGGATCAGGGGTTGCCCCCCGTTGTCACATCTTTGTAGGCTCTTTGAGTCTGGAACAACTAGGTAGTCTTCCTTGACTTTTAAGACCTTGATACTTGTGAAGATTATAAACCAGTCCCAGGGACTTTGTAGAATGTTTTCTCATTTTTGGTTCATCTAATGTTCCCTCCCAACGAGATCCTGGTTATGTAATTTCAGCCAAGCAGGATATGTGCTGTGTTCTTCACATTGCATTCTGTCATGTAATATGTATCTGTCCTATTGCTGCTGGTGTGAACTTTAAGCCCTTCAACAAAATCATATCTTAATGACCAGATTTTGCTCCTTAAAATCACTTGTTTCTTCCTTTGTAATTGATAAAGTTTTTGTGGAGAAATACTATACTTTGAGTGAAAGTGAAGGTAGGCTCTTACATAGCTATAGGAACTCTTTCAGAAAAAAAATGTATTCATTGCTACTTTTATATGTGGTTGACTACGGGGTTATTTACACTGATTTGTGCATCCCTAAATCTACGTCCTGGTAGGCTTAGAAACCTTCTAAGTCGTATGTCGTATCGCCACACGTTCTTCCTGGTTTCTTCCTCCATTCTCCATGTTCTGTTGAAATAAGCTTCAGGGGTTTGTCCTCACAGTCATAGAAGTTTGGGTTGTTTCTTTTTGTTGTTTCTCTTGGGGAAGATACCTGCAAAGGATTTTTACATTCATCTTGGTGGTGTTTTGAGAGCCATTCTGCAAGGGACTAGACATCTTGAAAGAATGTTTATGAGCCAGGATCTGTATTTGTGGAATTGACAGTCAAATGGATGGAAGGCAGACTGAAAAACAGTACCAAATGTCGAGGTGGCTTAGAGCCAGAGGTGGTTTGGTATAGCTGACAGGGAGGAGTATAAGGAGAGTGAAAACAGTGGGAGGCAGCTCTGGGAAGCCTTTCCAGAGCCAGTAACTAGTCTCAGAGCTACATTGCCAAAATGCTGGGTGGTCATGGGGCAGGGCGAGGGAGAAGGGGAAGCGTTTTTCAGACGAGGAGGCTGCAGGGCATGAGAGCAGGAGTTAAAGGAAAACCAAACAGCTTAAGGTGTGTGGAGCATCAGGTCAGAGGTGAGGGCTGGAGAACCATGCAGGTGTTGAGGAGTTGGAAGGCAGGAGCAGGGGTCCAGGAGAAAACATGAAGGACAGGTGATGGGCCTGGTGAAGATGCCGAACACTACTGATGCTATTTCCAGCCTCAGTAAACACCAGATGAACTTCAACTTATCTTGCTTTAATGATGCTGAGAGATGTGTGACTCTTTTTTGTAGATGAAGTTTACCAGTTCAGAAAGGAGTATTTGCAGCATTACAAAGTATGTATCATAGACAAGCAGATGTGGCCCCGAGAATTTGGCCTTGTGATGTTCTTCGCCCTCAGCAGCCCTTGCTGATCTTTTTTTTTTTTTTTTTTTTTTTTTTTTTTTAATTTTTATTTATTTTTTGGGGGGGACACAGTCTCACTGTGTCGCCCTGGAGTTGAGCACCATGTATCACAGCTCACAGCAACCTCAAACTCTTGGGCATAAGCGATTCTCTTGCTTCAGCCTCCCGTGTAGCTGGGACTATAGGCGCCCACCGCAACACCTGCCTATTTTTTGGTTGTAGTTGTCATTGTTGTTTGGCAGACCCGGGCTGGTTTCGAACCTGCCAGCTCCGCTGTATGGGGCTGGCGCCCTAGCCGCTGAGCTACAAGCGCCGAGCCAACTCTGCTTAGTTTAGATAGCCAAAAGATTATTTCTATCACACTGCAACATTACATTCAGATACATTCAAGGGAACAAACTGACAAAGACATTAAAACGTGTAAGTGTGATTCAACCTTATTTCAAACTATTTCTGTCACATACAGGATATGAAACCCGGGAGTTACACAAATGGGATTGAGTCACTTCCAATTAAAGAGGAAAGGCTTTCTTTGATGAAGATTCAACACCATAACGAACAAGAACACCAGCAGCATGAGAAAGCCCATAATAGCCAAAAAGTTCAGTCAAGATTAAACTGAAATAGCAGAGTGGGTGGGTAAGCAATATATACCTGCTGGGGCTGTGCCTACCACCCAAACTTGGTATAAATTTTAGACTTATGAAAATAAAACTGAGTCACACTCAGCAACTAACATGAGTGGGAACTCAGAAAATGTCACCAAGTACATACCTACCAAAAATTTCCATCCAAATGGACCTAAACCTTTGGTTAGTGCGGCTGTTCTTTAAAGTCAGCTAGACACAGGAAATGGCTGATAGTGGCTGTCTCCTAAGAAAGCAGCTGGAGGGTCAGGAGACAAGAGTGTGGAGACACTCATTCTCATGGTGTGACCTTTGCCTTTTCAAGTTTGTATTGTGTGTATGGGATACCAACACAGAAATAAGTAATTAAAGAAAAATGTCCCAGCCCAATGGCAAGACAAGGAATAAGAAGAAGACTAGGAGCTCAATTGCTATGGTTCCGAGAAATAACCCCAAGAGATACTTGACACAAGAACCATGTCTTACTCATTTTTCTTCAGCACTTAGCATAATGCCTAGAACATGCTAAGAGCTCAGTAACGGTTAAAATTAAATGATAACTCTCTTCCCCCAGAAAAGGCCAATGAAATGGATGCTATATACTAAGATAATTTTCAACAGAGTTTAAAAATTACTAATAGCTTGAATTATCTGAATAGGAAATGGATTGATCAGAGATAATAAATTTTCCATTACTGGAAATGTTCAAGCATAATGTTCAAGCATATATCATTACAGGATTATTTGCCAAGTAATAACACACGAAGGATTACTCCATCAGGTAGCCAGAGGAGACCAGGGGTTGTACAGATTTTCCTGAAAAGGACCAGATAGTAAATATTTTAGGCATTGTTGGCCACAGTTTCTGTCATATATTCTTCCTTACAACTCTTGTAAAATGTTCTCAACCTGTGGGTTGCGACCCCTTTGTAACAATGAAAATACGTCCTGCATATCAGATATTTACATTACGATTCATAACAGTAGCAAAGTTATAGTTATGAAGCAGCAACGAAAATAATTTTATGGTTGGGGGTCACCACACCATGAGGAACTGTATTAAATGGTCATGGCATTAGGAGGCATTAGGAAGGTTGAGAATCACTGGTCACTAGATGATCTTCTAAACCTGTTATCTCTTGATTCTTTGAAGGTGCCAATAATGTATTCTGTTTTTAGGTAGACTATTATTTTGGGTATAATCTTTTTAAAGGACAGTAAAGGGCCAGGAACAGTGGCTTATACCTGTAATCCTAGCATTCTGTAGGGGCTAAGGTGGGTGGATTGCTTGAACTCAGGAGTCCAAGACTAGCCTGAACAAGAGTGAGACCCATGTCTACAAAAAAAATAGAAAAAAAGTAGACAGGCCTTATTGTGGGTGCCTGTAGTCCCAGCTACTTGGTAAGGTGAGGCATGAGAATATGAGAATCTCTTGAGTCCACGAGCCTGAGGTTGCTGTGAGCTATCATTCCATAGTACTCTAGTCTGGGCAACAGAATGAGACTCTGTCTCAAAAAAAAAAAAAAAAAAAAGGACAGTAAAGATCAGCAAGGGCAGCTGGGTGCAGTGGCTCATGCCTGTAATCCCAACACTCTGGGAGGCCAAGGAAGGTAGAACGCCGGATGAATCAGGAGTTCCAGACCAGCCTGAGCAACAGCGAGACCCCATCTCTACTAAAATTAGAAAAACTAGCAGGGCGTTGTGGCAGGTACACTGTTCCTGGCCCTTTATGCCACGGCACTCTACTGAGGGTGGCATAATGAGACTTGTCTCAAAACATAAATAAATAAACTAAGCAGAGCCAAAGTCTCACCTGCACTGTCCAGGTTTATATGGATGTAAACCTTACTTTTCAGGAAGAGGCCATGTTTAGATTTAGATTATAACTCACTTCCCCTAAGTCCTTCTCTAACCTACTTGACTCTTTCCTTCCAACCTGAGGACTATAGTGATGTGACATCGGCCAGTCGGCTCCTAAGTAACATGCTAATATGGGAATTTGTTTTATACGTGATATTTCCAGCTCCCAGTGGATTCCTCATCACATTTTGCTGCTGTTGCTTAAGATGTTTCCATTTTCTTAGCCTGTCAGGCAATAGTGTCAGCAGCTGAACAGCACTCCATATCCTTCTGTGAGAGAGGATCTTGTGTTCTATTCAGGATTTCCCAAAGGCCAAAAATGTTTGAAGGATGTGCCTCTTATGTAAATTACTTTCTTAGCATGCCTAGCTGTTCATTAAAAAAAAAAAAAACAACTTTATTGAGGTATAATTGATTCACGAAGTGTCTGTTTCCTAAGTAGTCATCTGGAGTCACTTTAACCCAGCTGCTGGAGTGCTGTGGAATAGAGGTTTTTTGGTCTGTGGGGTTCTCTGGGACTGGTAAAATTCCATCTTGATGACCTCATCAGGTCATCAAAGTGATGATGAAAACAAGTTCCATTTGACCTTTGTTAGTTGTGGTTGACTAATGTATGTAGAAGCCTGATGATCTGTGACACAGGATTTTAGATGAGATTCATTTGCACCACAGTCTGCAACTCTGCTGATTTCCGTCCATATTGGATGATTGCTCTGGCCCTGGCCTTTATGTTTTGACTCTGTTGGAGAGGAGGTTAGCATGCAAATGATTTTCTAAACAACTGGTTATTTTTTTCAGCATAGGTGAGGCTGAGGGTCACTATAAAGGTTGTGAAAATAGTTTCTTCCTTCAAGGCAGGATAGTGCAGTTATACTCTGTGAGGAGGGCTTTGAAGCCAGCAGACCTGGGTTGTAATCTCAGTTCTACTTCCTGTGTGACTTTGGGCAAGTTACTTAACCTCTCAATGCCTCATTTTTCTCCTCTATAAGGTAGGCATACTGTGTACAAAAGCCACTTTCATGTAATAACAGATAAAATGTTTAGTGCTTGATACAGAATGAGCATTCAATAAGAACAGTTACTGCAGCTGCTGCCCTTTTATTTAAAAAGTTTTTAAAGGGCCTTATCAATAAAGCAAGTTATAATTCGTGGCAGTAAATGTTGTAATGGAAATTTTTATCTGTCTCCATGGAGCAGAGGAACCATTGATCCCCACTGACTGAGTATTACAGCAGCTTCATAAAGGACGTAAGAGGTGAGAAGGAGTTTTCCTGGTGGAAACAGGGAAGGTTTCCTGGGAACATCAGCAAAGGCTTAAGGTTAGAAACCACCAGCAGGCTATGGCAGCAGCACCCTGTTCTCTGTGTAGTGGCCAGTAGGGTTTTGTTTGTTTAAACAAGGGAGCCACTGGTGCAGATCATTTCTGGGGGCTGTGTGCCATCTTGTTTGGAGAAGAAAGGGACTGAAGACAGTGACCGTACCGTAAGCTGAGTTGTGAGATGACAGAGGCCGGTGCGTGGTTATAGGAATGGAGAGAAGGGAAGCAGACCCAGACAGGGAGCATGAAGTGGCATGAGGAACACAACAGGCTTTAGAGTTAACACTGGAATTTGGACCCCGGTTCTCCTGCTTTCCCAGCTATGTGATCTTGTATGAATTTCTTTATTTTTTTTTTATTTGAGACAGAGTCTCACTATGTCGCCCTCAGTAGAGTGCCCTGGCGTTACAGCTCACGGCAACCTCAAACTCTTAGGCTAAAGCGATTCTCTTGCCTCAGCCTCCCATGTAGCTGAGGCTACAGGCACCCACCACCACGCCAGGCTATTTTTTGTTGCAGTTGTCATTGTCGTTTAACTGGCCCGGGCCAGGTTTGAACCCGTCACCCTCAGTGTATGTGGCTGGCGCTGTAGCCACTGTACTATGGGTGCCGAGCCAGTCTTGTATGAATTTCTTACCTCTCTGAACCTGAGTTTTTTCCTCTATAAAATTGGAGGTGTCATTTCTTACGGCATCTGGGAGATTTGAACACCCCTGTGGCTATGCCTAGGCTTGGTCTGTGCTCAGTAACTGTTACCTTGAACTCATTCTGGAGGGCTGTTTAAAGTTGAGTTTATAGGAATTAGTGCTTTATTGCTCATGAGAGAGAAAATTGAAGATGACTATATGATGGTACTATTAAGCACAGTAAGGAATACAGGAAAAGGGACAGAATTCGGGGGAAAGATGTTGAGTTTTGTATTTGTTGAATTCGAAATAACTGAGAAATCCAAGTCTTGGCGTTAAAAGACATGTAAATTTTTGGAGGTTAGGGCCTAGAAATGTAGTTCTGAGATACTTTGGCATATAGACAGAGATTGTTGTGGACAATGAATGATTTTGCTTATGGATTGGGGAGAGGGCTGAGTGTGGAATCCTTCAAAAACTAACAGTAGAAAGAAAATACGAGCTGCATTGTGGAAGAAGAGAAGAAAAGGGAGAGAGATGAGAGGCCCAGGAAGCCAGCGGGAGTCTGTTGAGAGCCTTTTTCCAGCTGTGGGCCTCCGATGGCTTGTTTTCCATTAGGCACTGCAGCCGTAATGTGGAGGGTCCACGGCTTTTCAGGGGCCTGTGGAAAAGGAAGGTAGAATTTCTCAGAGTGCAAAATTACAAAAATCCTTTCAAACTATTAAAAGCCAAAAAATATTTAATAGGACATGAGTGTGCATTTAAATACATTAGGCGTGGTTCAGAGGTGGGGCCTCCCACAGAAGGAGTGCCGCTGACCTGTACACATGGGAATAGCACCCAGTGCACTGGTCCGACAACAGACTTATGGCACCCTCAGCGTGCCTTGTCCCTCCACAGGAAAGTGGGTGTAGGCATCTGCATTTTTTTTAAAAGCCCTCAAAGTGGTGAAAATTTGAAAGCCCGTGGTCAGCCATCATCTGGTGCCTAAGGCTGCAAACCATACTGAGGCAGCAGAGGACTTTAGGGACAGTGATGGGCTGTCCTCTGTCATCAATGAATCTTATCAATTATCTAGAAAGTATTTAATTATTATAATTCCTGCCTTTTGTTTTCTGTTTTTCTCAGTTTGTTAAGCCCCCATTGTGAATTTTTCATTCATTGACAACTGGGTTTCTGCCAAGGCATATTTTTAAATGTGGAGAGCATATTCAGCCTGTTGGAAAACCACCACCCATTAGGAAGCCAGAAGCAAACTAACCTGCCCTGCTATGACTTGCTGGGGACACAGTCCTTCCCTGCGGTGATCCTGCCTTTACAGCCTGTTCTCTTTTTAACAGTCTACCATCAAATTGCATTTAAAAAAGCCACTGCTGTGTTCTTTTTAAACATTAAAATCCGTGGGCCATTGGCCATTTTCTCTGACATCTGTGGTGCTTTCCTCAGCACTCTTCTCAAAGTTTTAGGCTGGAAGGCGTATGTAGTGCCCTGGGTACCAACCCCTGCTTTCCTCGTCTTCGCAGGTCTGTGTCTTCTCACTCCCTGGTGTGGACTCTTCTCTGAGACTTTTCCTGGGCTGTGCTTCTCTTTCTCTAACTTCTCAGAACTGAGCCCCCTCACCTGCTTTAGCTGTTCCCTCAGCGTCAGTGCTTCTTGAATCTGAGTCCAGTTGCCCCGCCCAGCCTCCTGATCTTTGCCTGCTGTTGTCCACAGCTGAGAATGTCTTTCCTTTATTATTATCCTTCTGAGACTGGCTCTGCCTCCCAAGTGTCTTCTCTTTCAGCCAAGCTGCCATTCTCCAGCTAGTCACAGCTTCACGAACCCCCCCCACCCCCCACGGGCTTTCTCTTCTCTTTCATTCCTTGAATCCACCAAGGTAACCAAGTCTGGTCACCTTTTCTCTTACAACTTCCCCAATAAGGATCTCTTTTCCAGTTTGACTTCCTCTGCTCTAATCCAGGTCTTCCTAAATCCTTACGTTCTTAGCTGATGTCCCTGCTTGCCTCCTGCGAAGCCCTTTAGCCACTACAGAGTCATGTGCCCTGAGCAGAACTGCCACTGGCTCCCCCCCCTGAAGTTCCCCAGCCTGGCATTTGGAGCTTCTCTGGAGGTGTTCTCCTGTGTACCCCATTCAGCTCTGTGCGCTGCTCCTGCACAGCACAGACCCTGCCTCAGGGACAGCTGCTCTGATGCGTCTTCACAGCCGTTCCTGTCCTCTGCTTGTTCCTTCTGTCCCCCACCCATCTTCCACCTCCTTATCCAGTCTTTTCAACATCACTCCTACCCGTCTCCTTAACAGAATAAGTACTAACTTTGCATTTCATTGTATGCTTCCTATCAATCCAAAGTTCCTTATCTCTAATGGCCAAAAGCCAACAAGTTTGAACTAAAAACTTTTTAATGATCTTGACAAAAAACTCAGGCAAAACCTCTCTATGTAGATATGTACTGTCTTTTTTTAGTGACTGTTCATATGTTCTGCTGCAGAAATAATAATATGTTTAGTCATGGGGTGATCGAACAGGATGGCAAGTGAAGGGACCTCGTCCATCTGTGCTTTGTGAAGCTGCCAGATTCCTCTGCCATCCTGCTTCTCAACCTGGAGTCTGTATCCCTGACACTGCAGAGGTGCTAGGAAGTTACTGCATACACGTGGATGAGGGTCGCATACCTTTGATTTGAGGGGGGAAATGAAATTTGAAAATATGTATCATGGCATAAAATGCAAAATTTCTATGCACTGAAAAGATAAAACAGGAGATTCCAACAAAATTCAGGCACTGTGGGAGGTAGGGAGAAACTTAACCTTCAATCTTGTTGCCGCTGGGGGTGCAAAAAACACTGCTGTCAGACAGAATTCTAATGGTTTGGATTGTTGCATTTCTAACTGGGTGGACTTAGCACTTCGTACTTGTAGTCTTCTGTACAAGTACACAGGATGGTGAAAACTTCTGAGGCTAGACTGTGTTGAAGAAGCAATAACACCGCACATCAGGCTGACTCTGAGGAAGGAAGATGCACAGAAATTAAGGTCAGAAGGGATATTTAGAAAAACGACTGTGTCATGAGGAGACTAAATTTGACAACAGGCACATTATTCAGGATGGTTTTCAAAGTTATGTCTTAAGTGAAATAAGCCAGCCACCAAACCACAAATACTATATGAGTTATCTAAAGTGTTCAAACTCAGAAAGGAGAATGGTGGTTTCCAGGGGCTGCCAGAAGAGGAAGTTGTTGTTTAAAGAGTATAGAGTTCTGGCTTGGCTCCTGTGGCTTAAGCGGCTAAGGTGCCAGCCACATACACCTGAACTGGCGGGTTCAAATCCAGCCTGGTCCCGCCAAACAACAATGATGGCTGCAACCAAAAAATAGCCGGGCATTGTGGCGGGCGCCTATAGTCCCAGCTACTTGGGAGGCAGAGGCAGGAGAATCACTTGAGCCCAGGAGCTGGAGGTTGCTGTGAGCTGCGATGCCACAGCACTCTACCCAGGGCTACAGCTTGAGGCTCTGTCTAAAAAAAAAGAGTATAGAGTTCTAGTTTGCAAGATAAAAAGTTCTGGAGAGCTGTTTTACAACAGTGTGCATGTGTTTAATACTGCTGAGCTGAATACTTCAAAATGGTCAAGATGGTAAATTATATGTTATCTATTTTTTACCACAATTTTTTTTAAAAAGTTGTGTCTTAAGGTAGTCTATATACCTCTCATTACTTTTGTTTGATTTTGTTGTTGTTGTTGTTTGAATTAAGCTTTACTACAAATGTACTTTCTCACCAAGTTGTGTGGGGGTATGCTATTTTGTGGTGTTGTTTTTTGTTTTTTGGTAGGCGGCAGATAATGGCAGCAGCTACAGGGGATCCTGGACTCTCCAAATTGCAGTTTGCCCCCTTTAGCAGTGCCTTGGATGTTGGATTCTGGCATGAGTTGACCCAGAAGAAACTGAACGAATATCGGCTAGATGAAGCCCCCAAGGACATCAAGGGTTATTACTACAATGGTAGTGTTGGTGAACTCCACTTCCCTGGTCTTCTGTTATCCTCTCTGTCCTCAGTATGGTGCTGGGTTTCCTATAGAAAGGGACACCCTGGTCATTTGTAACCAACACTCCTCAGTAGTTTCTATGTTACTTCCTGGCTTTTGACTCAAGTTCATTTTCATTCCTTTTCCCCTGGTGGGGAGAAGAAAGGGAGTAGTGCTGAAACCCAAGTTATTAATTTAAATAATATACATAATATATTATTATATATTATATGTGATATATAATATAATTTAAATAATAATATTGATTGCTTAGCATTGCTGGGGGAAGTGATTGGAAATGTTTTTCCACTGAATCTTTTTAATATTCTTTTGAGATAGGCAAATCTCTCATGTTCGCGAGAGCTCTGTTATATTCTGCCAGTATCTGTTCACATACAGTAGACCCTACATGGCTGACCACCTCCCTCCTTAAGTTGACCTACTTTTCATAGAGTGGACATGCATCACATGTATGTATCAGTACAGTAGGGCTGGTTCCTTATGTTGAACACCTTCTATGTTGACCAGTTTGTTATAGTTCCTTGGATGGTCAAATTACAGAGGTTCTACTGTATTATTCAGGGGTGGGGAATCTGTGGCCTTTCAGGAACTTGTGGCCTTTCTAGATCTTAAATATGACTTTTTGACTGAATCTGAATTTTACATAAGAAATCCTTTTATTTTTATAAAAGTGGTACAGCAGAGAAACATGAAACTTTTCCTGACTCATTTGGTGCTTAAAAGAAGAATGATCTTGAAATCAGAAGGCTGCAGGTTCCTCACCCCTGCAGGAATTAGATGGAGGCACTTTGGGCTCAACAAGGAAAACAAAACTATTCACAAACACTTTTGATAAAGAAGGTGCTATTTCTGATTAATTGAAAATGTGATAAATGCTTCTGTCCAGGTGATTCTGCTGGGCTGCCAGCTCGCTTAACATTGGAGTTCAGTGCATTTGACATGTAAGTATTTGTTCAAAATCTAAAGTAAAGAATACTGTTTGCTTTTGGTGAGGGGTGTACGCTTTTGCCTCCATCACAGGAGGAACTAGGGGAACTCCAGGTAAGCAGAGTCAGCACCTCACAATTCTCTTGCAGAGAATCCATGGAGACCAGTGCTAGATGCTGAAATCTGTTTGGTTCATTTTTTCAGCAGATCTTTATCAGCCTATTAAGGGGTCAAGTACCCTCTACATTTATTGAGACAGATCAACATCTCTTTTGATTTTGGTTAACATTTTGTGGATCCATTATTGGTACCTTTTTTTTTTTTTCTATTGAGACGAAGTCTCAAACTGTCACCCTGGGTAGAGTGCTGTAGCGTCACAGCTCACAGCAACTTCCAACTCTTGGGCTTAAGCAATTCTCTTACCTCAGCTCCCAAAGTAACTGGGACTACAGGTGCCTGCCACAATGCCCGGCTATTTTTTTTGTTGCCATTGTTATTGTTTTAGCTGGCCCGGCTGGGTTCAAACCCACCAGCCTCCGTGTATGTGGCTGGCACCCTACCCACTGAGCTATGGGCGCCGCCTATTGGTACTTCTTAATTTACTACTTGAGTTGCTTGTACATGGGCATTGATCAATAAATGTTTATTAGGCTACTTCTGTATACAAGCCACTGTGCAAGGCATTGTGGGGGTGTTTCAAAATAGTATGATAGATAAGCCCTCACAGAATTTTGGTTTTTTGCTTGGGAGTTGTGGGGAGTTGCTGGAGAGAGGAGAGACATTTATTGAGCACTTAATTAGCTAGGCACCTGCATAAACAATTCTTTCAGATCTGCCAGGTGTGATTTTCCTCTTTCTCAGATGAGGAAAGCATGGAGCAAAAGGTAAAACTGGCTTGTCCAAGGTCACACCTAGCTAAATTTAAAAAACAAGGGTGAAAGAAAAATAAAAATGTATTCAGAAATATACAGGGTAGCCCAGACGTCACCCATGAAGTTGCTGTATATGCATTGTATGTACCTATATTTACAAAATATTCATTGCAAAATTTTATAAAACGTTTACAAAGTATTCTCTACATGCTGCTGGCCACCTCTTTGTAAAATTTTGTAATGAATATTTTGTAGATAAAGGTTCATTTAGTTACAATTTCCCATTTTCCCCATGTCTGGCAACTTTTGGGACACCCTGTACTTCTGAAGTCTTACAGCGTGATTTTACTGTCTTCTGGAAATAGAGAAGCCAGGAGGGGCTATGTTTTTAGGAGGAGAGAGGGTTGGTTTTGAACATGTTGAGTCTGAGATGACAGAGCCCACTAGAAATGTCCAGGAGGAACTGAGTCCAGGAGAGAGGGTTGGATTGGATTTGGGAGACCTCCACGTAGAGGGGGCTGTACAAGAGAGAGAGCACAGGTGGTGCCTGACGCATGATGGTTCAGCTTAATCATTTTTCAACTTTATGATGGTATAAAAGTAGTATAATTTATTCAGAACTGTACATCAAGCACCCATATAACTATTCCCCTTTTTAAAATTTTCATTACAGTATTCAATAAATTACATAAGATATTCAACACTTTATTATAAAACAGGCTTTGTGTAAGATGCTTTTGCCCAACTCCTGTAAGTGTTCTGAGCACGTGTAAGGGTAGGCTAGGCTGGGCTATGATGTCTGGTAGGTTAGGTGTGTCACATGCTTCTGACTTATGGTATCCAACTTATGATAAGCGTATCATGATGTAACCCCATTGTAGGTTCAGGAGCATTCGGATAATGTAAAGAAAAACAGAAGGCCCAAACAGTGACTGGCTCTATTAGGGAGGGGAATGAGAATACAGAACTAGTAAAGGACACGGGTGTCAGATAAGAAGCAGAAAAGTGTTAGAGAACCCAAAGGAGAGGATCTCAGGAAGGTAAGAGAAGGTCAGAGAGATCAGAAGCACAGAGGTCAGAGTTCAGTGCAATGGCTTTGGGTTTGTTGACTAAGTCACTTGTAGTCCTTAAGAATTCAATTTCTCAAACTGAAGTCTACGCAGAAGGATGGAACCAAAACTATAGTAAGGGGCTGTAAAGGTTAAAATTAAAGGAGGCCCACTTTTCCTGCTTTGTTTATACCTCAGCAACCAAGGGATTTTTGGAAGGTGAAGAGGTCAGGTCGGCTTGACTTTTGAAAATGACAGTAGTCAAAGGTTATGGCATTTAAAATGGTGTCCCTAGGATTTTTTTTTTTTTTTTAATTTCAAAAAATCAATACATTTTGTTCATTTATCTGAATCAAATTGCAAAATTTAAAAGCATAACAAATCCAAAATGGTGCTAGTCTTGTATCTTTAAAAATCTTACATATTGGTGTTTCTTGTTCCCCTTGGAGCTTTCTTGCTCCATCATAAATTCCTTGTGATTACTTGTCAAAACAAATTAAATCCTAGCAATCTCTCTCCCTCTTTTGTCAAAACTAACTTTTTTTGTAGTAATTGCAATATAATGAGGAAAGTATTAGAAATGTACAAGCATTAAATTGTCTGAAGATAGGAAAGAGGGGATATTGGCAGTATAGTTTTATATAATTATATAAAATCTAATATTCCTCTCAACTAGCCTTACTCCTATCCTTATTCTGATAATAGACTGAAATTTTGTTTAAGATTTTAATAATTTTATTCATTGGAGCAATTAATTAGCAAAAAAGCAGTTCATAGAAGTTAGATTTGATCTTATTAGAAAATCCAAGTGTCTTCAACATTAATAACCCAGAAATTTTGGCCAAAAGAGATAAGAAGATCTGTGACCCTGCAGCTATGACTTGCACAATAGCTGCTTGATTCCATCTGGTAGACTAGAAGAGGTAAGCAGGAACGAGGTCTAGTCTCTACTCTTGTGAACACAGCCCTGGATTTGAAGTTCAAAGACTTGGGATCTGTGGCTCATTAACTGTGTTCCTTTGTTAAGCTCTTTTGGTTTTCTTGGCTTCTGTTTCCTCATCTCTAAAAATGGGCTCTTGGCTCCCAGTGTTCCTTCCAGGACTAAAAGTCTGATTTACTTCTTTGTAGGGATGGCTGGGGAGTTTCATGAAGGTGCTTGAGGCCCCTCAGAGGCATGAGTTCTTTATATCCAAATTATTTGCATTGTTGTTACTCTGTCTTTATTGCCACATATCTGCCTGGGTTTGTAGGGAAAATCTTATGAATCTGTTTATTAAAGAGTGAACGTCTACAAAAATTTAGGGTGTATCGGTATCAGGAATACAAAGACTTACGAAACGCCACAGCTCCACTGTGCTATCTATGACAGAGAGGTAGAAGACAAATACTTGCAGTGTGCTCAGTGCTGTAATAAATGTAGAGAATTATTTCAGAAATACTTGCCGACTGCTACCTCTGTGTGGTGATGACAGAATGTGCCAGGCATTGAGCATACAGAGAGGAATAAGGTGCAGGTGAAGAGCTAACAATCCTAGTACTCACTTACAGATGCCAAGAGTATCCCATCCTTGCCTAGCACCAGATAAATCTTTACTCTGCGTCCCTGGAAGTCCTACGGGTCTCTGCCAGCGGTTAGCAACATGAGGAGCCTATTCTCTAAATTGTGTTAGGTGAACTGCCAGTCAAGTAGTATTTTGTCAGGTACTAACTAACTTGAACTGGAGATGCTGTCTTGTAGCATCCTGAGATCCAGTAGGGTGACTGCTGAATCGGACCCCCAAATCTAAGAGCCCAAACACAAAGGAATTTTATTTCTTGCTCATTTAATATTCCATGGCCAGTAGTCCAGTCTTTTTCCATCTTGCACTTCCATCATCCCTGAGGGCTTTGCCTTGGGCGCTGGTTAAGCCTGAGTTGTCACTTTCAGGTAGCAACAGGTTAATGAGGAAAGAGAGCCAGGGTGCAAACAGGTAGAAGACACACACCCCAACTCCTAGAGTCCCTGGGTAGGAAGAGGTTAAGCATCACTTCACTAGGATCCCCTGGGGAGGACCCATTGCTTTACCTGTTTTACAAGAAGGACTGGGAAATATGGTGCCTGTCTACAAGTATCATGGATGTTTTCTATTTTCACTGAAGAAGTGGAAAATACAGTAGAACCTCCATAGCTGACAACCTCTCCACATTGACCACGTCAAGCTGACCTAATTTTCATAGACTGGACATGCACCATGTGTGCACATCAGTACAGCAGGCCTAGCTCCTTATTTGACCACCTCCAAATGTTGACCAGTTTGTTACAGTCTCTTGAGTGGTGAACTTGAGAGGTTCTGTAAATTTCAGTCAACAATCTCTATACCAATGTGAAACTGGTAAAAAAAATTTGTTTCCTTTTCCTGGGTCTCAAATGACAAATGTTTGAATGAGGACCATTTCTGTGGGCCTCTTTCCCTTAAGGCATATTTGTCTTTACTCCTGAGAACTATTTTGTTTTCTAAACCTCTCATTGGGCTTAGAGAAATAGAAGGCATCATCCTTGCCCTCAAAGCACTGAGGAAGTAGCTCGGGCAGTAAGAGTCATGTGCATGATTGGCCGTGCCGGGTAGAGGCTGTGTCTGTCTTAACTCCCCATGTATTAGTTGTTCCAATAACTGTTGAGTTGAATTAAAAGCAGTCTAAGAGTATGGCTGTCAAAATGGAATGTGTTGTGACTGATAGAAAGTGGACCCTGTTAGAGGATGTTATAAACAGAAACTCCTCAGAGATTGTTACCAAAAAGGAGAAGTGACAACACAGCAAGTCCCTAGCCACCATTGTGACTTCCCAGGCTCTCAGGGTTCCCCGTGGGCATGTGGGGCGAAGATTTATCCTCTAGGTTTAAAGAGCAAGCTCTGCTCAGTGATATGTATCGTTGAGAGCTCACTGTTGTCTTAGTAGGGGAAGATTTCTAGTTCCGATGTATTTTAACAGCTGTAGTGAGATATTCACACACCACCACATTCACTCCGTTCTTTAAAAGGTAAAATTCAGTGATTTTTAGTAGATTCACAGAATTGTACAACCAGAACATTTTTATAACCCTCAGCAGTCACTCTCCATCCCCTTCTTCCCGACCCTGCAGCCCTGGGCAGCCAGGAATCTACTTTCTACCTCTGAGGACTTGCCTATTCTGGAGATTTCATATAAATGGAATCATAGAGAACTAGTAAGTGTCAGAACCAGAATTTGAACTAAATGTTCTCGTCCCCTTGTCTCAGGCTCTTTTCCTGTCATTATCACTTTTTAAAATTCATTTCCCCGGCCACCTCCCCGGTGGAACTTTTGTCATGAAAAATGTTTCTCCTTTAAAACTATAGATCGTCCTTACTAATTAGCTTGCATAAGTGCTGATGTTCCTAGGAGCCCAGCCATCTTGGCAGTTGCTTGAGTTTTGGGATGTAGTTTCCTCCCTTCTCACAGCGAGGCTTTGGCATGGCTCTGACCTACCTGGAGGTTGGGACATTAAGGATGAAGGGCACCTTCCTCTCTGTGTGTGTGTCCAAATCAGATCTTGCATCCTTCCTCCTTTTCAGCAATAATTTCATAAAATCAAGTCTAACTGGAGAAGGCCTAGTTTGCCAGCTGTTGTGCTTCCTTCTCCTTCCTCTAGACTTAATCTTGCCCCTTTGTGATTTTTCTCTTAAGACCATCTTTGATGTCCTCATCTCACCTGAATGAAAAATATTCTTTTCTTGGAAGAGTGTGGTGACAAACCAACCTGTGATTTGCTGACTCATAGCTCCTGAGAGAAGGCTCTGGCCATTGAAAGTTCCCTGTCCCCTAGGACTTGGCATTGGAGCCTTACAGATGGCATTTGGCAGAGCCATCATCACTCATTTTCCCCCTTCACACCTGGTCTGGGTTTAAATCGCTTCTCTTTCAGCCCCGTGAACCTAATTTTGGACAGACTTTGAATGAGAAGATACTGGATCTTCTAAACTGTACAGCTGCCGTCAGTGCAATCAGTAAAAATGCATCCTCTCTGTTATGGTTGTAAGTGATAACAGTATTGGGCTACTGATGAAATGAATATTTTCATTTAGCATCTGTAATCTCAGAAACACAAGTTAATCATTTCAGAGAAAAGACCCAATTTGCCCACATCTGAATTTGTGTTCAGGACCAATTCTTCTCCTCCTCTCCTGGTTTGGTTACTCTGAGGACCCACAGGTCTTTGGGGGCTGTGTGAAGTGTATAAACCATGTGGCATGATAGATTGACAGGTAGTCCAGGAGTAATTCATTTTGTCTGTGTGACTCAACCAGCAGGGTCTGCTCAGCAGCAGTTCTGTGAGAGTCCTGTTTGGAGTAGGTTAGGTTGTGGGACAGTCAGGAGAAATCATGCTCCCTGCCCTTAAGGAGCTTCCTGTCCTCCAGTTAGGTGGATTTGACTGTTGTTCTTGAAAGTGCTGTTAAAATATGATGCTCAGTTTTATGTTCCAACTGCTATGAGAGAAAATAGGAAATGGCTTCCTGGAAGAGGAGAGACTGGAGCAGAGCCCGGAAGCTCACGAGAGTCTGGGCAGATGGTGGATAGCACCTGGGAGAAAACTAGTTCTGATGTCGGATTCTAGCTCTTCCTATTATTGTGTGACCTTAGGCAAGTTGCTTAAACCTTTAAATGGGGGAACCAGCTGTTTTAAGAATTCAAACCTTGGGGGGTGCCTGTGGCTCAATGGGTAGAGCACCGGCCCCATATACTGAGGGTGGCAGGTTCGAACCCGGTCCTGGCCAAAGTACAACAACAGCAACAACAACAAAGAATTCAAACCTTGAACAATTCTTGGCTTGATAAATAATGTTTCTTTTTTAGATTGAAGATGAGAAAGAATACAAAATAGGAAATGAACTTATATTTGGGGAGCAATTGAATAGCATACCAAGAGGTTAGGGTAAAGGGAAAATGAAGGCTTTGAGGAGGGGAATGGTGCCTGTTTTTTAGTGCATGAGCAATGCTGTTTGTCTTTTTCTAAAGAAGTATCAGTCTTTTGTTTGTCCTATAGTGCAATATCCTTTGTCTTCCACTACTGCAGTGGTTTATTTGTCGCCCCCAGCTCTTGGAGTCTCGGATGTACCTAACTCTGTTTCTTCGTGTCTAGGAGTGCTCCCACCCCAGCCCACTGCTGCCCAGCTGTTGGAACACTATACAATACCAACACACTCGAGTCTTTCAAGACTGCAGATAAGAAGCTCCTTTTGGAACAAGCAGCAAATGAGGTTGGCTGGGAAAATGTATATGCCATATTTTCTGTGCTTCTGGCAGGTGCAGTGTTTCTGATCAGGAATGTAAATCTGTTGCAGAAACCAGCATAGGATAGGTTCTCCAAGATGTTTTCAGACTTTGTTTATTTCTGCGGAGAGAATGCTCCTGGCTCTCTCCTTCTGTGTTGGTGGGAAGGTCAAGGAGAAGACGTGCAGGCCCTTACCTGGGGTGGGCCAGAAATTCATGGCAGGGTAGAGTTCAGAAGTCAGGTTTGCTGCTGATGACTAGTTAGCATTCTGGAGCATTCTGGAGACCTCTGCGTGAGAGTTACGCTCCTGGGGCTGAAGGCCTCTGGGTGCACTGCCCCTTGCTTGTCAGCCCTGTACCATCCCACTGTCGGAGATTACCGTTTAGTCTGCCCAGGGTCTCCAGGCCTCCCTCTGGTCTACTTGTCTGGTCTGCAAGGCCCTCTGTGGTGTGGCCACTACCTCTTTCCCCTTCTGACCTATGGCTCTTGTCCTTCATTCTCTGATGTAGGCACGGCAACTCGTGTGTCTCCCTTTACCTACTTTCTGTTCTCTCTCCTCTCCCCGGGATATGATGTTCTCTTTACCTGGAACATCTTTCCTTTGCTTCTTCCCATCCGAGTTAGTGAGAGGAATTAAAATTGGGTGGGAGGGGATTATCCCAATCCTCTCTACACCACTCAATCAAGGAATTTTTACACTAGTCTTAAAAAACAAAACAAACAAACAAACAAAAACACCAGAAGTCTTGTTGATGCTAGTGCCGTGGTCAGATCCCTGGTATCCTTGGTGACGGACGCAGTTGTGACTCGGGTGGGGATGGTCATTTTTCTTAGCCAGTGGTTTGATTGCTGCTGGCCCTTCTGCTTTGGCTGCTTGCTTAAAAGGGAGTCGTCAGAGTTGGATCCGGTTTCATCCACTGTGGCAACCACCCCTTGTCTGGGGCTCAGACTTCTCCCAGCAGTTCTCCCCCCACACCCCCTGCCATGTCAGAAAGTGGAGGCTTCTCTTCAGTGGCCACGCCCTCCAAGGTCATTAGGTCAGTAGCAGGAGCTCCTTCTCTTTGCTGTTTCCTCCTTACATCCATACTTGCGGAATGGTTCTTATTAGCACAACTGTTTCAACTTGCTTAGTAACACAACGTTTAGTAACTAATCTTAGCTGCTAGAACATCTTGTGATCTGCAGCTGCTGACCAGCACCAGCTTTGGCTCCGAGTCTCAGTACTTGCTGAGTAGACATAAACTTGAACTTCATTCTCCTTTCTTCATCTCCTGGGGCAAGATAATCCCAAACAAGGCTCCAGGAAATCCCCTCTATGTATTTCAAATCACTTTGTATAGGAGCCCCTCCCAGCCGAGTCTGGGGAGAATTCTTCCCAGGAATTTTACATACTTCTGTGATAGCAAATCTCATAATGTTGAAGTCGCATGTTTATGCCCGTCTCTCTCTCTGGGCTGTGAGCGTCTTGAGGGAAGGGACTGTGTCTTCTATTTCTCTAATCCCGACGTAGCTGGTATATAGTAGATGATAGGTACATATTAGCTAAAGACAATCACGGAGGCATGAAAATGGACTGGTTGCCTCCTCTGTACAAGGACTGCTGAGAGGAGGCTTCTGGGCTCTGTTACTTCACTCAGACACTAAAGAAAGTGTGGCCAGCGGAGAGGGAGTGTGGAGTAGACGGTGAGGTAAGGACCCACTTCATTGCGGGGATAAGTGGTGCTGTAGGGAAGAAGAATTTAGTGCTTTTCAGTTCCATGCTTTGCTTGAAAGTGAGAATCTAAGCACTGGCTGGTAACCTGAATTGACACTTTTCTTCTGGCAGATATGGGAAGCCATAAAATCGGGTGCTGCTCTTGAAAACCCTGTATTCCTCAACAAGTTCCTCCTCTTGACATTTGCAGTAAGTAAACGAGTTTTCTTTTGCATGGAGACTGGAGAAACCCCCTGGCTCAGCACAGTGTTCCAGTGGTATAGCCTGCTGTCTTCTTTCTGAAGCTTGTGTTACAGGAGTTATAGTTGTTAAAGAAAGAAATGTTCATTTGACTTGTGGGCAGATAGTGCCAGCAACCATTACCAATGCAATATTAATTCATCCCTATCGATGATATCGGCAGTAGATATATAGTGTATATAGCACAGTGACCCACCTCTTGTTATTCAAGACATGATAAAGTCAGGTTCGGGGAGAAGTGGTTTTAATGCTGCTAAAATCTTTGACACAATTCTGCAGAGCTTAGTGGCTGTGTCTAAACAAATAAGAGAAAGAGCTTTCTGGGATTAGAGATCGCCAAATGCCTTGACCACACAATTGTGGATTTTTTTTTTTTTTTTAAGAAAGAAAAATGTTTTTTATAGGTAAGATCTAATTAAAATGAACATTAAGGACGGCCTTGAAGAGGAAAAGAAATCACATTAGGGTAACATTTGCTGCCTAGGAAAGAAGGGTTAAGGAGCTGGAGGGAACAACCTGCCCTTGGCCTTGGTAAGGGAGAAAGTAGGGGAAAGTAGGGAAAGGTTGCTTGTAAGACACCAGCAGTGAATCCTCCCTCGCACACAAGCATGCACATGCGTACACGTACCCACAGACATGTGTATATATGCATATATAGGTATATGTGTATGTATAAAACTATTAATATATCCTTTATTACTATGTTGATGGTGTTCCATAAATTCCTATTGTGTATTTAAGTTGTGTCTAGTATTCACTATTATAAAAAATGAAATAGTATATTGAACAATATACGTATCATAATGTTGCCTATATTGACTTTTTTCTCTATTTTGATTTCTTTAGAATAAGTTCTTTGGAGTTGGCATACAGACACATTAATGTTGCTGTGTATTAAGTGTGTTTTTTTAATCATGACATCATAAACTTCAATAGTAATCCTCTTCCCCACTTTTTTTTTTTTGTGCCAAGTTGTACGTCTTGCCATTTTGTCCCCTCTCACCCCATTTTCCTGAATGCTGCCTCCCTGATTTATTGCCCAACGCAAAGATGGGGATGACAGGAATCAAACTAGGTCATATCAGTGAGTTGCTATCTAAAAAGAGCACATTTTCTAACAAGCTATAATGCTTTCCAATAAAAAGTGAGGAAGAGTGAAAAATGCTTAATTTTTTTGTCAGCTTACTAGGTGCAGTTTGGCATTAATAATTATAATCTGTCTTTATATTTGAGTAATTTTGTATGTCCTCCAATAGGATATATTTTAAGTATTGCTAGTTAAAGATTTCAAGTTACTTGAATATCAATATGTTTTCTGTACCAAGAATTCTCATTAGTAGACCATATTGACAATTTATGTTTCATCAGAAAAATAACGTTAACTCTTACTTAAAGTTTTAAGGTATTATCTAGGGCAGGGGTCCTCAAACTGCGGCCCGCAGGCCACATGAGGTGGTGTGATTGTATTTCTTCCCATTTTGTTTTTTTTATTTCAAAATAAGATATGTGCAGTGTGCGTAAGAATTTGTTAATAGTTTTTGTTTTTTTTTTAAACTATAGTCTGACCCTCCAATGGTCTGAGGGACAGTGAACTGGCCCCCTGTTTAAAAAGTTTGAGGACCCCTGATCTAGGGTGTGCGTGCTGGCCTTGTTGCCTTTTTTACTGAACGTTTTTTCACCTGGCTTTTAAAAAATTAAAAGTTTCTACAGACACAAAGGGCTTTATGTTTAATTTAATCGAGGATCCTTTGTGTCCTTAAAAGAATCCTATGAAATTCAAGCCTTTTGACTTTTGAAGATGACCTAATAAAATTTCTTAGAATAATTTGTGAGTTCTTTCATTTTGAATTATTTAACCTTTTACTAAAGATCAGTTATGACAAATCATTTAAGTACAAAGAAGAGAGAATACTCTGTGGAGGTGTTTGTGCTTTCCTTTCTGCTGTTTTTAGGACTCAAAAGACTAGACACTTCATTAATTTCAATTTTACGGTTTGTTTTGCTACCATGAAAAGGGAGTTTGTTCTTAGTTGATCAATTAGTAGCAGAATTAGAGACTGCACAAACTATAGTTAGTTCATAATTACTAGACTTTCTCATCTGGGTGCATGTTCATATATAAATTTATGTTTTAAAAGTCATCAATTACGGGGTGGCACCTGTGGCTCAAGGAATAGGGCTTTGGCCCCATATACCAGAAGTGGCGGTTCAAATCCAGCCGTAGCCAAAAAACTGCAAAAAAAATAAATAAATAAAGTCATCAAATATGACTCCATTTATATGAAAATTCGAGAACAGGCAAATCCATAGAAACAAAAACTAGATTAGTGGTTATCAGCGGATGAGGGGAGAGAGAATGGGGAGTTTCTGCTAATAAGGGATTTCTTTTTGGGATGATAAAAATATTCTAGAATTAGTGATGGTGGTACAACTTATCAGTATACTAAAAAAAAAATCCCACTGAATTGTATACTTTAACATGGTGAATTATGTAGTATGTGACTTATATCTCAATTTTAAAAAGTCATCTAATGTCCAATTTTTATAATTTTATTTTTTATTATAATTAATGTAGCCACATAAACTACATTCGTGGTCAGTGGTCATAGAATGGTGGTGAGGAAGTTGCTAAAGACTTACGCGTGGATCCTACCACATGTGATTAAGGCCCCAAATGCCTAAGTGGGGACAGTGTCAAGGACAACCTCATGAATCCTTTCTCCAGGTCCTTTCCCCTGGTGAGGGAATGGCCAGATACACCCACGAAGATGTAACCTCTTCTGTTATCTGTGTTTAGCACTCCTTAGTATTTAGCGTCTCTCTATGACTCTTAAGGTTAATCATACATTGATTTTATCTCTGCTCTATGCAGAAAGTGAGCTGCCCTTGGCTTGGCACCCATAGCATGGTTGTTACGGCACCAGCCACATGCACCGAGGCTGGGTGGGTTTGAACCCAGCCCAGGCAGCTAAATAACAATGACAACTGCAACCAAAAAATAGCCGGGCATTGGGCCCTGCCATGTGCCTGAGGCCTAGTGCAACTTCCCGAGCCTGACTAGAAGCAGAGCCATCGAGCTACTTCCGCGTAGCAATGACTCAGCAAGGCCCGGCCTGAAACTGCCTCTACCTAGATACAGCCAATGTGGTACCATGCCACTGGCCCGACTCTGTCACGTACCTCTTCCCCCGCCTTCTTTCCCCGCCCCTTCTCCACAATAAAAAAATAAATATTAAAAAAAAAAAAAAAAAGTCAGTGAAAATATAATTGACAATGTAACACAAAGCGGGAAATAAATGTTTATAGAGTATTTGCTTTCAAGACTTTGGAGCTATAATTTAATCACAATAAAATTACGCTGGCAATTCTAAAGGACTGAATTATAACAGTGCAGTGATAAAGTCTTCTTTAAATATAAGAAAATATTGCAACATGGGCAGCATCTGTGGCTCAGTGAATAGGGCGTTGGCCCCCAACTGGGCATTGACCAAATTGCAACAAAAAAATAATGGGGCGTTGTTGTGGGCACCTGTAGTCCCAGCTGCTTGGGAGGCTGAGGCAAGAGAATCGCCTAAGCCTAAGAGCTGGAGGTTGCTGTGAGCGGTGACACCACAGTACTCTACCAAGGCAACAAAATGAGACTCTGTCTCTAAAAAAAAAAAAAAAGAAAGAAAGAAAGAAAGAAAGAAAGAAAAAATTGTAACAGCTGACCATAACTGCAATTTGACTTTGATTAATATAAAATAATGGGGGAGAAAATTTTTCACCCCTATCCAAAATCATTGGTTCTTTGGCTATAGGCAAAAATAAGGTAAACATTTTCTCAGCATCACCACAAGTTAGCTTAAATATTTAAGCAATTTAGAAAACAGTACATTAAAAAAACACCACCACCACCACATAGCGGTACTGAAATAAAAAAAAAAATCATACCAATTAAGACATATTTTCAGAAATTTTCTCAAAATAAAAGCTGTCTTATGAAATTAATGAAACATGCATAGGTAAATGGTTTACAACAATTGTAAATCAATTGTTTTACAACAATTTGGCCTTCTAGCATAAGGCAAGTATAGTGGTTCAACCAGCTAAGGAAATACTGATTAAGAAATAAGATTTATCATAGAAATAATGGATATTATACTTTAGTCGATCACTCAGGATCAAAGATACTAAATTTATCTCAAGAGGTTCTAATTAGGCAAAACTACTTTATAAACTGAGTAGCTGGGGATCAACAGCATGCAGCCAATTAAGGAGGATGTTTTTGAGTGAGTTTCATTTGCTGGCCTCTTCTGTTTTTTGTATTTTAGTTCCTATGTAATACCTCCCTGAGGAGAGTTATATCCAAATTCAATTCATGGCCCAAGACCTACTCAAATTCCACGTCTTTCATAAACACGGCTCCTCAGATTGCTGCCTAGAATCCCTGTTCCCTTCCCGCAACGTGCCATGACATGCATCAGGACTCTGGTATTTTCCCCTCTGGATTGTAATTATGTCCATGCATTAGCTCCTCTGCCAGCCTGGAAGATCCTCATGGAACTGAGATGATATTTTATTCATGGTGGGCATAGCCCTTGGGCCTGGCTTTGAGCACCGAAAACAAAAGCATCATTTTATTTTCACTGACTTTCACATCCATGTTCTCTTTTATGACCTTTGCAAGTCATTTTTCAGTTTTAAAGATACTACATTGAACTTTCAATAGATAAGCAGGGTGAAAGGTAAGTCAATAGCAGAGAGGAACATTTCATCTGTATAGTGGTATCTTGTGTGTTTCAGTTGTTTGGACGGTAACATCTATTAGCTTTCATTATTGACGGGTGATATTTTAAGCAGTAATTAAGTTTCCCTTAATTATATGTTCCTATGTACTTGTCACTATATGATGTATCTAAGAAATCGGAGTATACAAGAAATAGAATTCATTGACTTGTACACAGTGGATATTCAGAAATATTTTCTGTTTAGCTCCTTATTTTTATACACAACCAGTGATAAGTTATTAACAATATATTCTTGAAGTTCACACTACGTATGCTGCTGTTGTTGCCAGTGAGTATCAGCACAGGAGCCAGTTAGGGAAAAGTAACAACTTGGACAGTATTTGCCTCCATCGCTACCATCCACGTAGAATTTTATTAGTGATTCAAAAGAAACACAGAATTCTTCCATGAAGTAGATTTTCAATCACTTTTATTTTCTACACTTATTTTAGGAAGCATTTGCAATAGCTTCACACAGTTCATCATTTATGAGAGAAGCCTTTGTTAGCCTAAAATGTAGCTTATAACAACTATTTAAAAAGTAAATCTCAGCACAATACTTTCAAACCCTACATGATTACCTCAAAATTTTCCCCAAAGAGAGAATGTGAACTTAAATCCATTTTTCATAAAGAAGGATTAGGCGTTGTTTCTTATAATCATACTCGGTGTAAATCAAACAATAGCATTTCCGTTTGAAGGAAACTTTTGCTATAGCAATAGGTTGAAATTAACTTCCTTTTAAATGGCTCAAAAATAACTCATTGCATAGTGGTTATCTTGAAGGTGAAAATTGTCTGTTTTATTAGTTTTCTTAGGCTATATTTCACAGAAAAATTCTCATGACTTACTAATGTGTTCCTATCCACTGGAAAGCACTGGTTAAGAATTGCAGTGATAACTAGGAAAATATATGAAGACCTTGAAAACTGAAGTTCTCATTATTGGAGCAAGTCGGTTATCTATATCTCATTCAGTAGCATAATAAAAAAAATCACATTGATTACCAAACAAGAATAGAATTTTAAAGCATTTCAGGGAATGCATGTTATTTAACCTTATTGTGATAATACATTCACAGACATTGAAAAGATTGGCTAAAGAATGGAAAAGAGGGGTGGCGGCACCTGTGGCTCAAGGAGTAGGGCACCGACTTCAGATACGAGAGGTGGCAGGTTCAAACCTGGCCTCTGCCAACAACTGCAAAAAAAAAAAAAAAAAAGAAAAAAAAAAAAGAAAAGAAATAAGAATGGAAAAGAGATAAGAAAAGCTTGCACAAAAATAGTCCTTGGTGGGGATATATCTTAAGGATGAATTCAATGACCTATCTTAAAAAATAAAAACCTATGTAGATACTCTGACTTTTTTTCTCACTCTCTAATTAAGGTTTAGGAAGATGGAGGAGAAATGACACTAACTTTTAGTGGTTAATCAGGACACCTGCTTCAGGGCATTTACGGTGCATTCAATAACAGGGGCTGAGAATACCAGAGGCAGAAGAGACCAAGGTGAAGTAGAAGGGCATGTAGCATCATTTATCAGAACTCCACTTTTTCATCCACTCTGCAAGTGATGGGTGTGGGTAAGAAAAAACTGTGACTGTGCAGAAATTAAAGGAGCAGCTTTTAGAGTCCTTGAGAGCTCACACCCAAGGCTGGGTGAAAATGTGTTCCTAGCCCTGCCCTAGCAGATGTTACTTGTGTTCATGGTTTTGTCACTAATCTCTTCTAAGGTACGATTTCTTCTCCTGTAAACTGTAGATAATGGTAGTACCTGTGTCACGGAACTAAAGATAGGAAATAAGATAATGCACAGAAGAATTAAGTACAGTGTCTGGCATTTACTAAGCCCTCGGCAGAGTTTAAACAAAATGAAGAAGTATATTCACAATTAAAAGCTACATAAGTATTTTCATTGATCCTTTGATAAGCTTAGTTAACTAAACTCTTCTTTTTCTGTATGAAGCCCTTTCCCTGACAGGAGAACAGACACAGGTACCTCTGCAGATAGTCTGTGTGCATGAAAGCTGAGATGCAGGTGGTTTACACTCATATGGCCAAATGGATATTCTGTGGTTCACACCCATCTGCTCGCTGGAGCTATGGTAAGAGCAATTGTTTGGTATTTTGACTATCACTCTAAAATATATAGATGTTTATTGCATATATATAATTGAGTTAAAGAGAGATGAATCTAGGGACTGATTTCTTTTATTCTATTTTGATCTGTGTAGTGGGCATGGAGTTCTACTACCAAGATCCCTGCTATGGAGAGACTTCCTCTTAGCAGTGATGAATGCCTAAGGCTTTAGGGTGTGACTCAGCTGCAAAGAGCTGTCTCACCCAAGGCCAGATTGAGGTATTAATATAAAGCCCCAACTCTTCAGACCATTACAAGATAACTTTGACATTCAGAAGACTCTGATTAAATTTCTTTCTCTATAAGGCTGCATAATATTCCATGGTGCACATATACCACAATTTATTAATCCATTTATGGGTCTATGGGCATTGGGCTTCTTCCATGACTCAGCAATTATGAATTGGGCTGCAATAAACACTCTGGTACAAATATCTTTGTTATAATGTGATTTTTGGTCTTCTGGATATATACTTAGTAGAGGAATTGTAGGATTGAATGGCAGGTCTATTTTTAGATCTGAAGTGTTCTCCAAACATCTTTTCAAAAGGAACATATGAGCTTACATTCCCACCAGCAGTGTAGAAGTGTTCCCTTTTCTCCACATCTATGACTTTACCTCTTTCATGTTTATATGTATGGAGCTGGAACATATTCTTCTTAGCAAAATATCTCAAGAATGGAAGAAAAAGTATCCAATGTACTCAGCCCTACTATGAAACCAATTTATAGCTTTCATATGAAAGCTATAACCCAATTATAGCCCTAGAATATGGGGAAAGGAGAGAGGAAGGGGAGGGGAAGGAGGGTAATTGGTGGGACCACACCTACGGTGCATCTTACAAGGGTACATGTAAAATTTACTAAATGTAGAATATAAATGTCTTAACACAATAACTAAGAAAATGCTGTCAAGGCTATGTTAACCAGTTTGATGAAAATATTTCAAATTGTTTATAAAACCAGCACATTGTACCCCATGATTGTATTCATATACACATTAATAAAAAAAATCCAAAAAAAATTTCTTTCTCTAATCCTGCTCCTGCACTCTCTTCAACTGATACTGATCTCTTAATCCCTGCACACCAAACTTCTGTGAAACCCAACCTTAGTTGGCCTCAACGGTCAAAATGTTCATTAGGAATCTATTGCTTTCTTTCCTTTTTCTTATTTACAAAGTTATGAGGTTTAAACTTTCTGCTTCCTGAGTACCCTCAGCATATGAGATTCTCTCAAGCGAAGGGCTGAATTAGAAATTTCTTGACATTCTGTACTAGGACATTTTGGGGAAGGAAAAGCCTGAGACCATACAAGACAAGGGCAGTGTGGGGTCTTAAGTCCTGGGTAAAGGAATACCAGGGATGAGGGTCTAATTGCTGATCTGGCCCTTTTGCTTTAAAGAAGAGTGCATTTATATATAGAGGAAAGAAAGAATTATTGATTATGATATTAGCTATAGATTCTAGAGAAATAACCAGAAAATATATACTATGAAAGTCTATTTAACCTAGGAAAATGAAGTCATTCATTTATCTGCACATAATTTCATTTCAATTATTTATCCTTTTCTTCATTCTATATAATTTAACTTGGAAGTTATATGAAACCAGTCACAGTGCTAGACTAGCAAAGTGTGGTGTGGTATGAAGCGTTTACTAAAACTTGGTCCTTGCTTAAAAAAAAGTAAAACTCAACTTATTGCTTCATTATTCTGCAATACAACATAAATACATTTTGTTACACCCACACTATATACATTTTGTATGTTCTAACCAATTTGGTCTCATAAGAACAATCTATACTTATGGAGACTGAAGATTTATGTTACAGAGTACTATAAAAATTCTATTTGATTATTTTACAGTTATATCTTAGAAGTTCTAGTTTCTTGGTATGATGATCTGAAATTCTGGCTACCTGCTTAAACTTTTAGGATAAAGAGTAAGAACACCAGCTAAATGCCTTCCCAGTGGCTTTTGATAACAACTCTGGCTACTGATTTGCCTGAAGAATGGAGCTGTTATATAACAGGCTTAAAACAATTAAATGCCTAATACTTATGAGCTACATAATTGACTAAGAAAGATTTTTCAGCAGATAATACTTTGTGTGTTTCCTTACACAAGATTAGGCACATATATTATTATTTTATTTTTAGAGAAATCATGGGCATCTGACTAGATGTGAAGAAACAGCTCCAATAAGATGTATAATGTCACATTGTTCAATTAAATAAATGTTTCCTGAAGAGACAATTAGTCTTCTAACAAACACCAGTGTTGCCTTTTAGTAAGTGCAGAGTAATGCTAGGTAATGGTTAACCCACAAATAACTACATTACCTGAACCTCTTGCAGATAAAGGGGTCAGGTCTAGTTTCTGCCAATAGAATGTTTACAAGAAAAAAATGGTTAAGAAACACAGGGACTTACTTTTTTTACTTTCTTTCTCTCCAAATGAAAGCATCTAGCTAAAGACTCTGAGTCCAGGGGTGATCGCAAAAGCAAAGAGTAGAAAAAGGCTGACTCCCTGAATCATGGTTTGAGAGGAAACTCTTCACTTATCAGAAACACTTGTTTAGATTTTGAAAGAATCAGAAATCTCCTTTTATTTGTTATAGCAGCAAGCATTGTGTTAACTATACTGCAGGCTTGTGGTCAAATGTTAAAATGTCATCTGGAAAGGAGGGGGAACATACGTTAATGACAAATTGAGTCCAACATTATAAGTCTATTATAAGATATGCATGTCTTTAAAAGATTGAATAGAATTTATTATAACATTTTTCCTAGTGGGGAAAATTAAATTTCTAAAAGAATAATAGTGCTCAAGGCAAGATTTTATTAGTACAGTAGGATGACTAGAAACAGCTCAATCTTCATTATCTTAAAGATTAATATTTTATAATTCAAATTTGGCTTCCTGCGTGTGCATCAATATTCAAAAAATGACCATCTGAAGATACGTTTAGAGGTTTTAATACAAATTGTGGGGTTCTGTCAAGAAGTATTAAAGAAGAGAGAATCACATTTATTCAACATGATGAATAATTCTGGACCTTCTTACCTGAAGAATAGCAAGACAAATAGTTTATTGACATACTATGCATCCATAAGTTTTTAAACATAATTATATATAAAATATTATGATGATATATATGAAAAAGTGCTTAGTTCTGGGTTAAGCAAATGGAAACCAAGGTGGTGAGCCAGCCTCAACCCTATTGAAGAACATAATACCTTGAGGAATGGAGAAGCAACAGGACAGATGGATTCTAAGTGTTCAGATGACCTCATATGTGTCTAATAGATGATGGTCCTCACTTTAGAGCCCTGTACACCATTGAATTATTACATGAGAAAGAAAGAAACTTACTTTGATTCAACTCTATTTTAGAATATTTCTGTTGCAGTAGTTTAACCTACAAGTAAGCGCTATGGGTTGAATTATGTCCCGCCAAATTCTAAGATGGAAGTCTCAACTTCCAGTACCTCAGAATGTGACTGCATTTGAAGAGGGATTCAAAGATGCAATTGAGCTAAAATGGGGTCTTCATGGGCAGGTCCTACTCTAGGGACTGCATACTCATAGGAAGGAGGTGATTGTGACCTTGACGACACCAAGGGAATAACCTTGTGAGGATACAGCAGGAAGACAGCCAGGTGCAAGGAATGAGGCCTCAAAACCAATCCTGTTTACATTTGATCTTTGATTTCCAGTCTACAGAAATGTGAAAAAATACATTCTTTTGTCATTGCTGTCTAAACCACCTAACATGTGGTACTTTGTTACACACCCTTAGTAGATGAATAACAATAAAACACAAGTCATGCCTCCAGTTTTTCAACCCTTACTTGGTACCATTTTGTAACATGCTCTGTGCTAATGGATATGCATGACAAGACACATTAAATTATCTTAGGCCCTGAAGCAAATCACAGAGAAATGGATAGGAAATCTCTCCTTCCATTATACATTGCTTCCTTTTTAAGGAATACATTATTTAAATAAATATTCCATCAGCTATAAGTTGAATGGTGTACCCTCCCCGTTTACCTGTTGTCAACCTCCAAGATGACTGGTGCATTAGTCCAGGTTTTCCAGAAAGAGAAGCAACATGATACACACACAGAGGCAGAGAGATTGATTGATTATAAGGAACTGGCTCACACGACTGTGGAGGCTGACAAGTCCCGAGACCTACAAGGTCAGTCTGCAAGCAGGTGCTCCAGGAGCGCAGGTGGTGGAATTTATGTCTGGGTCTGAAGGTCTAAGAACCAGGAGAGCCAATTAATGTTTGAGTTCCAATCCAAAAACCAGATGGCTCCAGACCCAAGAAGATCCGATGTTTCCATTTGAATCTGAGGCAAGAGACATTCCCCCTTACTTGAGGAAGGATCAGCCTTTTTTGTTTTATTCAGGCCATTAGTGAATGGACAGAATCCTGGCCCACATTCAGGAGGGCAATCTTCTTTTATTCACTCTATTGATTCAAAGATTAATCTGATCTTGAAACACGCTTCTATATATATACCCAGAAAAATATTTGATCAAATATCTAGAACCCAGTGGCCCAGTCAAGTTGACACATAACATTAACTGTCATAACTGGTGTTTTTATAAAAGGGGTGAAATGTGGACAACAAAGCAGACGAGCACATAGGGAAGAAGCTGTGAAAACACAGGGAGGATGCCATTTACAAGGAATGTCACTCAGGCTACCAGAAGCTAAGAGGGAGGCATGGAGCAGAGTCTCCTGCACAGACCTCAGAAGGAACCGCCCCTCATGGCACTTTTGATTTTGAACATCCAGACCTGTACAATACATTTCTGTTGCTGAAGCCACCTATGTTGTGGACTTCATCATGCAGCATTAGCAAATTAACACACCGTGCACTTCACACTAAGGTTAAATGTTTTTTCTAACTGTGAACTCAGCAAACAATCCCTACTTACTGACGGTTAGATCAAAGGGAGTAAGCCAAGCCAGTCCTTCTCTATTTTTTCCCCTCAATCTCCTTTTACCCACCATTTACTATTCTTTCAACCAACATTAATTGAGTGTCTTCATCCACATGCCTTGTGTTGTGCTGCAAAGACTGTGATTAATATCACTGAGCAGGGGATGCTAATCTCAGAGTTCAACGTAATGTGATTCTTAGGGATACGTCAAACAATGACCTGAAACTGATTTTTCTTTATGAATTCAAATTGCTTACATCCCAACAGTCTAATGCAAATAAGTTCTACAAATAATATCATTTTAAAATCAGCAGTGAGAGACGAGGAGACCAAAAAGCCCAGATAGACTATATTAACTTAAATCACAAAGTGAGGTAGGTATCAGCAGGAAGGAAAAATAGGAGGCCCATACAAGCTGGTTATTATAGAGAGTTTGGGGAAGTGAAGCAGAGAGAGGCTGCAAAAATATGCTCGATCAAATGACTCTCGAGTTTATGGTCATATGAAATCCTTTCAATCTCCTCACAAACCAAACACCTGCATCTAAGTATCAATGTCAAGAAAACATGTTTGTGTTTAAATCTCTGCACACTCAAAGATGCGTACTAACATCTCAGTGTTGGAAAACTATAATTGAATGGAAGCTTGGAAATAATTAATTCTTAAGCTGCTTAATTTTTCACTTTGTATTTCAAAGATTGTCACTAAAACAGTAATTTTTTTCCCTTCTCTTGCTAATACAACAATTTTATACTGACAGCCTCTCATTATGGAAATTTACTATCACATTAATGTTTTACACATTTTAATACAAACATTTCTAAGCTTAAATTAAATACATTGACAAGAAATATAGTATGTTTATGCCTTGGGGGGGGGAATACATGTCTATTATATATGTAATACAGATGAGTGGCTTTCGAAGTTTTTGTTGAGTGCTTTATGATTATTGCTTCATAAAAATAGGGTTTTGGTATTTTTACTCCCCCTTCCCTACAAAAGAAAGAAAAAAATTGCTGCACTTTTTTTTTTTAATTTAAAACATTTTAATGACATTTTTAAAGGAAGATGATAAAATGTGATAAAATTTTCTTTTTTTCATTTAAAAATTTCAGAATATTAGGGGGTACACATGTTTTGTTACATACTTTGTTTTTGAACAGACTGACTCAAAGTTATAAGTGTGCCCTTCACACAGATAGTGTTCACCATGCCCAGATGGTGTGAGTTTACCCTTCCCCTGCTCTTTCTTGATTTTCATTGAGATTTACTTCCCTATGTACACATAAGTGTTGATTGATTAGTTCATGAACACATGAGTGCTTGTGTTCGCTTCTCCATTCTTATGATGTTTCACTTAGAGGAAGGGTTTCCTGTTCCATTGAGGTTGTCACAGAAGATACAAGAGAAACAATCTTTATGAGGGAGTAGTACTCTGTTGTATGTATATGCACATTTTATTAATCCATTCATATATTGGCGGGCACTTGGGTTGTTTACAAATCTTTGCGTTTGCAAATTTAGCTGCTACAAACATTCAAGTGCAGATGTTCTTTTTATAAAATTACCTTTTTCCTTTTGGGTATATACCCAACAATGGTATTGCTTGATTAAATGGTAGGTCTATTTAAAGTTTTTTGAAGTATCTCTGTGCAACTTTCCATAGAGTTTGTACTGGTTTGCAGTCTTACCAACAGCATGTAAGAGTTCCTTTCTCTCTGCGTCCGTGCCACCATCTGTTGCTTTGGAAATTTCTGATGTCTCCATTTTCACTAGAATTAAATGGTATCTCAAAAATAGTTATATGCTTCATACAGAACCAGAAAAGACCCTGAACTGCCAATGAAACCTTATATAATAAGAGCAAATTGGGAGGCATCACTTTATCATACATCAAGCTAACTACAAGAATGCAGTAATCAAAACAGTATGGTACTGGCACAAAAACAGAGTCATAGACCAATGGATCAGAACAGAGAACCCAGAGATTAAATACTCCATATAGTCCCAACTGATTTTTGACAAAATGGATGAAAACATAAACTGGGGAAAAGAATCTCTGTTCAATAAACAGTGCTGGGAAAACTGGATAGCCATAGTAAAATATTGAAACAAGATCCACACCTCTTGCCACTCACAAAAGTTAACTCACGTTTGATAAAAGACTTACAACTAAAGCAGGAAATTATAAGAATCCTTGAAGAAAATATTGGAGAAACTCTCACAGTTATTGGCTTAGGCAAAGAATTCATAAAGAAGACGCCAAAAGCAAGCATGTAACAACAAAAATAAACAAATGGGACCTGATCAAATTAAAAATCTCTGCACAGCCAAGACATGATCAAAAGAGCAAATTGCCAACAAAATGGGAGAAAATATTCCTCTGCTATACATCTCATAAAAGAATGATAACCAGAATCTACAAAGAACTCAAGCAAATTAGCAAGAAAAGATCAAAGAGCCTTGTTAAAATGTGAGCAAAAACATAAACAGAAACTTTTCTAACGAAAACAGACTAATGGCCCCAAAACATACGAAAAAATGCTCAGCATCTCTAATCATCAGGGTAATGCAAAAATCCCGCACCATTATGTCATAGCAGTTAGTAATATCTGTATTAGAATTTGGTAAACAAAACTGTAAGTCTTGGATTTGGCTTATTTAAGCGGCTTACATTCTTATGCTATAGATGTCTTAGTGATAAAATGGTATCATTAGTGTATTTGCCTCTGAAGTTATTTGGAAAGATTGAATAAGACAATCCATGGAAACAGCTTAGATGAAAGGGAAATTAAATAATTGCTCAGTAGTTGTTAGTTGAGGCTATTACAATCATTACTTATTGAGTATTATTCCAATGCCAGATTATGGAGGGAGAGCATAAAAATGGAGAATTCACACCTCTCATGCACCTGCACAAACTATATTGTGGGTTTTATTTTAAAAGAGGGAGTGTATGTAGAAGCACTTTGAAAAAGAGAAATACTCTACATAAATACAAGAATGGTTTGTTCATACAGGTAATAGCCAATTTAATGTCAAAAGGTAGGTCAGCCTCTCACTTCAGAATGGTATGATTTAAATTTAAAGACGGTGTTGCAAATATTTTAATATTAACTACATTGAGCACCTGTTCACTAAATAACTCAACTCTGCACTCATTCTCACATCTCCAAGCATTTACAAGTACCCACTCTGCTCCCATCACCCACTTCTCATCCTTTCTAGCATCCCCATGTTCTGTTTCTCCACACTTACTCATTTCTTCTTTTTAAGGCCAGATCATTTCTTACTTCTTCTTTGATCTTTTAGGAGTGTTCTATGATGCCCTCTGAGCATAATGGTTTTGTGAGGAGCTTAACAAATGTCTTAAAATAACTGAGTGCCCCTAAACAAAACAAAACAAAACAAAACAAAACAAAATCTAATCGAAGAGGCCATGACAATTAGTATCTGGCATAGCTTTGGCTGGGCTCAGGAAAATGAAAATCTGAGAACCTAGATGTTGATAGATGGTAGTAATACGATCTACTGGAATTGCATTTAAAGACTCCATATGGTTGATGAGACCTAACTGTCTGAAATTGACTTGATTTGCAGCTCATAATAATGGTACTTCTATTATCTTAAATGATAAAAAAAAAAATAAATAAAAAACCTTATTTAATTGCTTTAATTCACTATTAATTGATTATCTTAATGCATCGCTAAAGGATAGTTCTAAGTTCCACAAGCATAAATAACTTGACCCTATTACCTCTCAAACTTGCTGACTGCACAGTATTGCCCAAATTCAAGACACCACACCTGCCTAATTTTATCTTTTTAGTGATGGGGTCTTGCTATGTTGTCCAAGTTGGTTTCAAAATGGTGTTGAATGAATGCAGGCATGACTACACTATTGCCATGGTATTGTGTATCTAGCAATTAAGATCTAAGAGTCTGAACCTGGATTTAAATTGCTGATCTGTATTTATTCTGGTAAGTCTTAAAAAAATTACTTAACCTTTCTGTGTCTTAAGTTATATATCGAAAAAAATGAGGATAAAATTTTACTTTCCTGTTAAGATTATTGTAAGGATCAAATAAATAAATACCCTTTTATAAAATGCATTGATAAACACCATGTAAATACAGCCATAAAAAAAAAAAGAAATACAAAAAATAAAACAAAACCCCAGATCTCTTAAAAAAAAAAAAAATAGTAATACAGCCTAATTTTTGGCATTTTTGACAGCCATCCTATATAATGATATTATACCTAAAGTAAAATGTACAATTTGCTAACTTTTTTTCTTAAATTTTTATGTGTGCTGCTATGAAGTCTTATCTTTATCTTTCTGTGCAGATAGTCTTTTCTCTATCTTTCTCTATACAGTTGTCTTTTAGAAGTCAACTGTAGGATATTATATTGGTCTGCTCTATTTTGTTATATTCAGTACATCATTCTGATCTATTGAAAATGTTGAACATTTTACTTTTAGTTTTATAATTTATATTTAAAATGATTAAATATTTAAATGAATTAAATATAAAATGGATTAACTATGAATTTGAATGTTTGGTCCCAGGGCTTCAATTTAAAATTCTTTAGTGCTTGACTCAAGTGACCTGAGTCCAGAGAAGTCTGAAGATCCATGGGGCCGCTGTTGTCTCCCTACAGTCTCTTTCCCTTGTGCTTCGCAGCAGAGGCCTATGAACACCTGCACCTGAGTCCATAAAACACATCCCAGAAGTGGGGATGGACCAAGGCTAGGAGCAGAGGGAAGAGGAAGACCACATGGTCACCGTCACAGACAAAGACCAGCATTATGAGAAGACATGCAAAGCCAGAAACGTGCATATGAAGAAAATAATTTTGTTTTTAGCTTTTCATTTTGAAATAATTATAGATTTATAGGAAGGTGCAAATGATCCCAAGTGCTCTTTTGCACCCAATCATTGTACCTTATTGTAGTACTTAATACAAAACATGACTTTGCCATTGGAATGATGAGTAGGCAGTTATATGTCACATCACCACATGAGTAGATCTGCATAATCAGCACCTCACTTAAGATACAGAAATGTTCTGTCACCATGAAGATCTCTCCTATGATACACTTCTATAGTGACCACATCCCCGTTATTCCTTTCCTTAGACAATTATGAACCTGGTGTCCAACTCTATAAGCTTGTCATTTGGGAAATAATATATAAACGGAATAACACTATATATATGACCTTTTTGAGGTTGAGTTTTTCATCTCAACATATTGCCTAAGTGTTGAGATCTAGCTTAAGTGTTGTCTATATCATATCAATGGTTTGTTCCTTTTTACTGTTGAGTAGAATTCCATGGAATGGAGGGTGGGACCAATTGCTTTACCACTCACCTACTGAGCTATATTTTGGTCATTTCTAGATGTTAGCTATTTAAAATAAAGCTACCATGAACGATCACCTACAGGTATTTGTGTGGGCACACGTTTTCATATATCCAAGATAAATGCTGAAGAGTACAATTACTGGGTTGAATAGTAGCTGTGTTTAGTTTTAAAAGAAAAAATTAAATCAGTTTAAGTAGTTTTCTGAGTGGCTGTACTAGTTTACATTTCCATTGTCACAGTCCTTAGTTGTTTTAAATAAGTGTGTGGTGGCATCTCCCTGTCATCTTAACTTCTATTTCCCTTTGTGGCCGATAATGTTGATCAGCATTTCATGTGCTCATTTATTACCTGTATTTGCTCTATTACAAAATATCTCTTCATATGTTCTGCTCACTTTTCATATGATTTTTCTGTTTTTATAGTTGGGCTTTGATATTTTAAAATATATTTTAGATATGAGCTTTTTTGGTCACTTTTATAAAATGCATTGATAAATACCGTATAAATGTAGCTGTCAAGAGCAAGGTGAATGTTTTCTCCTTCTCTGTTGCCCGTCTTTTCTTCCTCTCAACAGAGATTTTTAAAGCACAAACATTGTTTATTTTTGACGAAGTTCCATTTACTTCTTTTTTTCTTTTATGGATTATATCTAAGAGCTCACCAAGTCCTGGGTCCTAAAGGTTTTCTCCTATGTTATCTGTGAAACATTTTGTAGTTTTTTATTTTGCATTTAAATCAAGAGTACATCTTGAATTAATTTTTATATAAAGTTTAAAGTTGAGGTTCACTTTTGTTGGTTTTTTACATGTTGTCCTATTTCTCAAGTACATTTTGAAAAGCAACTTTTCTTCCATTAAAATGTTATTGTACTTTTGTTGAAAATGAATTGGCTGTATTTGAATGGATCTATTTTGGGGTTCTCTATTCTGTCTCACTGATCTGTACATTCATCCCTCTCCCGAGATCATGATACTATTATGAAATACTAAGTTTTGATGCAGAGAGAAAGGAATGGTTATACACTGCTGATGGGAATGCAAATTAGTACAACTTCTATGGAAAAAAATATAGAGATTCCTCAAAGAACTAAAAGTAGACCTACCACTCAATTCAGCAATCCCACTACCAGGTATCTAACCAAAGGAAAAGAAGTCATTTTGTTAAAAAGGCACCTGCACTCAAATATTTATTGCAGCACAATTCACAACTGCAAAGATCAGGAATCAACCCAAATGCTCATCAATTCATCAGTGGATTAACAAAATGAGGTGTATGTATACCAGGGAGTACTGCTTAGCCATAAACAAGGATGAATTAATGCCTTTTGCAACCATTTGGTTGGAACTGGAGACCATTATCCACATGAAATATATAAAGAATGGAAAACCAGACAGCAGATGCACTCACGAGTCATGATTAAATGTAAACTAACCATCGAGCACACATGTTCACAGAGGAAAGGACAATTCAGTGGAAATAAAGCAGTGGGAGAGTGGGCAGGAAAAGATGAGTGAAAACCTACCCAGGGGGTACAGTGAGCACTGTGGGGGTGATGTGCACACTCGCACCCTTGACTCAAGCATTGCAGAAGCAACCCCTGTAACCAAAATCCTACATCCCCATGCACTATTCTGAAATAAAGAAATAATACTAAGTTCTGAAACCAGGTAAAATGGTTCTGCCTAATTTATTCTTTTACAAAATAATTTCAGCAGTTGTGGGTTCTTTGGCTTTCCATATAAATTTTAGAATGATATTTTGTGTGCATATATATGTGTGTTTATATGTATATATACTTTGATATCGTATTGGAAATTTAATAGCAATTGTGTCAAGCCTGCGTATGGATTTGGAGAGAACTGACGTGTCTACTACGTTGCATCTGCCCTCACCCTCCATACCTCTCCATTTATTTAGATCTTTAATTTTTTTCATCAGCAGTTTTTAGTTTTCCACCAGGTGGGGTGTAGTGCACAGGGTCTCCACACTGTATCTCTTGACGCTGTATGGAAGTGGGGGTGGCAGGGTTATATCTTACTCTCCCGACCTCCTTCCCCAGGGACATAATGTCTTGGCTTGCTACTCTGCCTTCGGTGACACCATCCTTGCAGGACTGTTGGGGTTCCTGGTTACAGCTTGGCAACAGTGGAAATGCAGGCCTTCCAGTTGTCCTCTGCTGATGGGGAGGAGGATGTGAACGTGTGTTGTCTGTGATGTTTGGGTACAGTAGAGCATCATTGCCTAAAGGTTTTCTGATTTTCTGCCTTGCCTAGCTGCCCAGTCCTGATTCTTTGGCAGGAGAAAGGACCTCTCACAGTCTTCAGGAATTTTAGTTTCACTTTGTGCAAGAAATTGGTAAAAATACACATACTCTGCCTTCTCAGAAGCAGACTCTAAAAGTTATAGAGCAAAATGTTACCTTTTTTCCCCCAATATATATTTCTAGTTTCTACTTCTTGCTGTATATCTCTTTACCAAAGGCTAGTATTAACCCCAATGTAAACTATACAAATAAAAAGCATGGCCAAGAAGTGTCTTATGCAATTGTATTTGGCCTGTTTGTGTAAGGAGGTAATCTTTATACCAATCATGTAGATTTTTGGAGGCTAGACTCTCTTCATGAAGATACAATGGGTCATTAATTTTTTAAAAGTCATGACACTACATCAAGGTGAAAGTGAATTTTCTTAGTTTCACTGTATGTTTCTTAATATTTTGTGAGAATGTGCCAACGGGAGACATTTTTTCTGAGCATGATAAGAGATTTGGGAGTTCTGATTTTTCTAATATGTAGCTGTTCTTCTGAGAACCATGCAGCTTTCTTGGGAATAAATGAAACAGTGGTAATAGCACCTGCCATGACTCAGGTGATTGTAAGGATCAAATGAGGCAGCACATGTTAAGCTATTTAAAATGTAAAATGTTTTCCTTACCGTAATTATTATGCATATCAATGCAAGATGGAAAGGAAAAAAATGCCAAAAAAAAAGTTTAAACAGGAAAACACATGTACTCAGAAATGTAAACAATGCAAACACAATAGGTCCAATTAATATAAAATATTATTTGCAAGGCTATGGTATTATGCACACAAGGATGTGATAAAGAAGTGTGTGCAATTACATAAAATAAGAAAATCCATTTTTGAGATATTTTTCTCTGAAGATTTTAAAATTTCTTTCTTTTTTTTTTTTTTTTTTTTTTTTTTTTATAGTTTTTGGCAAGGTCTGGGATTGAAACCACCCCCCACCGCCTATACCGCCTGCCCCATAAACCAGAGGAGGCAGGTACAAACCCCCCCCCGGCCAAACACTGAAAAAAAAAAAAAAAAAAAAAAATTGACTCCTCCTTTCTTTGTGTTATGTATCTAAAATACATTGTAAAATAAATTTTAGGGTGGCACCTGTGGCTCAAAGGAGTAGGGCGCAGGCCTTATATGCCGGAGGTGGCTGGTTCAAGCCCAGCCCTGGCCAAAAACTATAAAAAAAAAAAAAAAAAAAAAAAAAAAAAGAAATAAATTTTAAAATCTTCAGATAAAAATATCTCAAAATTGGATTTTCTTATTTTATTTAATTGCACACACTTCTTTATCACTTCCGTGTGTGAATAAAACAATAGCCTTGCAAAAAATATTTTCTTTTTTTTTTTTTTTTTTTTTTTTTTTTTATAGTTTTTGGCCAGGGCTGGGCTTGAACCAGCCACCTCCGGC
>CAUYPK010031735.1:0-22499 GCA_963574355.1 Loris lydekkerianus | reverse complement strand
GGTTAGGGTGGAGGGAGGGTAATGGGTGGGGCCACACCTATGGTGCATCTTAGAATGGGTACAGGTGAAACTTACTAAATGCAGAATACAAATGCCTACAAATGCCATGAAGGCTACACTGAACAGTTTGATGAGAATACTTCAGATTGTATATGAAAGCAGCACATTGTACCCCTTGATTGCACTAATATACATAGCTATGATTTAACAATAAAAATAAATAAATTAAAAAAAAAGATGGGAGTGGGAGGTATTGAAGTTAACCTACATTTCTATATTTCTAAGCAATGACTAAAACAGTTCTCTTTTAAGGTTCCCCATGAGCATATAACAGAATTATAATTCCCTGTTGTAAATACTGTTTAATTGTTGTGTATGGGAGAAGTATTATAGAAATCCCTTTTCCTGGAGTAAGTTACATAAGAGAAGATTATGTTCTCTTCTCTGTGTTCAGTACGGTCTTTTTTCATACATATGCAGCAATGAGTTTTGACAAATGTACATGTTTGTGTAAACATGGTCACGATTTAGCCATAGAACACGTCTGCACTCACTCCCCCAAATGCCTTGTGCTCTTCTTTCACAGTCAGCCTCCTCCATCATGCCCTAGACAGCCAGCAATCTGATTGCTGTCTCTACTGGTGCCTTTTCCAGAATGATACATAGATGGAATCATATAGGATATAGTCTTTTGTGTCTTGCACTTTTTCATTTAGATTTATTATTCTGAGGTTTTTTGTTTTATATGTATCAGAAGTTTATCCTTTGAGGTGGAAATCTTTTAGGTTTATATGGTGCAAATGGTGTACAATCACTTGCATATGCTGTATTTAAAGTATACAACTTGATGTTTTGAGCTGTGTGTACATCCGTGAAATCCTCACCACAGGAATGACAGTGAATAATGCCAACATCTCCAAACATTTTATAACCCTCCCCCTCTTCTGTTCCTCCCCGTCCCCTCTTTTCCTGTCCTCAGGCAACTATTGATCTGCTTTCTGGCCTGTAAAATATTTCTCATTTTCTTGAATTTTATAACTATGGCATCATACAGTATTCTTTCACTTCTGGCATATTTCATTGAGCATGATTATTTTCAGATTTATTCATTTTGTTGCATATGTTTCATTTTTCCAAACTTTTTCTTTCTGCTGAATAGTATGACATTGTATGGCTATGGCACAGTTTGTTTATCTGTTCACCTGCTGATGAACATTTGGAACATTCGGGTTATTTCTCGTTTGGGTGTTACCAATAAAGCTGTTATGAACATTTTTTAACCGAGTCTCGGTATGGACATATGCTTTCATTTGTCTCATATAATTTTCTAGGAGTAGAATGGCTGGGTCATTTCTTCCATAGAAGAAATTGTCAAACTGGTTTCCAGAGCAGTTGTTCCATTTTACATTCCCACATGTAGTCCTTGAGTTCTGGTTTCTTGTAGTCCTTGAGTTCTGGAGTGTTCTGGTTTCTTCATGCTCTTACCAACACTTAGTGTGGTCAGTCTTTTAATTAAATTAGATCAATTAATTAATTTATTTCTGAGGTTCTTGCTTTGTCACCCAGGCTGGAATGCAGTGGCACAATCACAGCTCAGTAGCTCACTGCAGCCTTAAATTCCTTCGCTCACGTGATTCTTCTGCCTCAGCCTCTGTAGTAGCTGGACTACAAGCAAATGCTTTTGTAGAGATGAGGGTCTTGCTGTCTTGCTCAGGCCTGTCTCAGACTCATGGTCTCAAGTGATCCTCCTGACTCGACATTCCAAAATGCTAGGATTACATGCATAAGCCACTATGCTGGGCCAGTCTTTTTACTTTAGACATTTCTAATGAGATGACATGTCATTGTGATTTTAATTTGTATCTCTAATGCCTAATGATGCTGAGCATCTTTTCATGAGTTTATGTGGCATCTGTGTATTTTCTTCAGTAAAGTTTTATTCATAACCTATATATTCCCCCTTTTTAAAATTGAGCTGTTTGTTTTTTTCATTATCAAATTGTAAGTGTTCTGTTACAGATATAAGTCCTTTATGAGATATGGGTTTGGAAAATATTTTCTCCCCACGTGCATTTATTTTTGTACAAAGGATAGGATTTGTTCAAGAGAGAAAGTAAAGGGTATTGCATTCATACACAGGAATAACATGTGAAAATGGAAAATAAAGTTGGAACCCTAATATGCAAAAAAAATAGGAGAACATAGTAGCAAGTGAGTTTATAAAAACAAGGAGACTGAGGATTAAGACCTTTTTGTGTCATGTTGTGGTACTTAATCTCTTTTTGTGTGAGCACTGATACTCAACAGTTATAATGCTGTTATAATAATTGAGCTTTATAGTTTATAGAATTCTTTCATATGTACGATATATAGTGTTTCCTTTTACATTATTTTCTTTAAGTCCTGTGATAACCATGGGAATATTAAATATAGGTTTTGGGGGTTTTGAACTAATGTCTTTGCAACTTGTGTGTGTGTGTAAGTTTAATGGAGTGTGAGGAAAGAGTGACAGCTGGAGTGGTCTGCAAGGGCTCAGGAGGGCACTTTCCCAGTAGGGCAGGGAACAGTGTCCTGCTGAGCCCTGGCAGATGGTACAATAGGCTCTGATAAAGGTTTGGATGCATAGCTGTATTCTGAAAATGACAATTCACAGTTATTATAGAACTAACTATTCACAAAAATCCCCAAATTTCAGAGGACAATCTATATTCTGTGAATTTTTTTAGTTGACCTTTATTTATAAACTGTCTCTAGACAAAAAAAGTGAAATTATTGTATTTATTAGCTAATTTGTTAAGAGAAAAAGATAGTATAACCAAGTTCTTTATTTATTTTTTTAGTTTTAATTTTTTTTTTTGGGGGGGGGCTTCTTATAATAGGTTCAAGGAATTTATTTGTGCAATTTTTTGGCTCAACATATTCTGTTTTTATTGGCCTACATAGGGCCCTGACTTCCTTTTCCATACCACTGAGATGCAATTTGTACTTCAGATCAACTTTAGAAACATGTATTAAATTCCATGCTAAAGAAGCTCATGATTGGGACTTCTCTCTCTCCTTCTTTCCTTCCTTCCTTCCTTCCTTCCTTCCTTCCTTCCTTCCTTCCTTCCTTCCTTCCTTCCTTCCTTCCTTCCCTTCTTACCCATCTTTCCCTACCTTTCCTTTCTTCCTTTCCATTTTTCCTTCTTTCTTGAACTCACTTTGGAGTTTTGAAATGTCCTTATTAGCTCCTTTTTTTGAAATTTTCACCCATTTTTAACTTCTATGGATTCTTGTCATGGTAAAGAAACAGGTTTACAATCCAGGAAGATTGAAATACACCTGCAGCTGTGGAGTTATCCTTATCAAAATACTCTACTATTACCAAGAAGGTAAAAATGAACTCATAAGGAATTATGTTGAATGTGTTCATACACTTACTGTATGTTATTTATAGATCTTTTGTGTAATCATTTCAAAACCACTTTAAGAACTTTGCTCAAATATTGTGCAGTACATCCATGTAGACTTAGCATGGGATCTGTTATTTTCTCATAGGTTAATGTGAAACGCTTGAGCGTCTTTTAAAACACATTGCAAAATTCTTCTGGTTTGCTGCAATGGAAAAACATGCAGGCTTACCTGAGCCCTGCCTTGCTCAACACACAGTATGCTGTGAGACTTGAACAGGATGGCATCTAAAGTATTCAGCATAGAGTTTGAAACAAGGCAACTGCACTGGCCGGGCATGGTAGCTCATGACCGCAATCCTAGCACCCAGGGAGGCCAAGCCGGGTGGATTGCTTGAGCTCAGGACTTGAGACCAGCCTGAGCAAGAGTGAGACCCCATGTCTACTAAAAATAGAAAAATAGCTGGGTGTTGTGGTGGGAGCCTGTAGTCCCAGCTACTTGGGAAGCTGAAGCAAGAGGATTGTCTGAGCCTAAGAGTTTGAGGTTGCTATGAGTTATGATGATGTCATGGTGACTCTGTCTCATACAAAAAACAAACAAAAAAAAAAAATCAAGGCAAATGTACTTAATAAATAATGCAGTTGCTTGCTATCTTGACTCCTCTGTATATTAAGTTAATATATCTATATATCTGTCCCTATTTCTGTACATTTAGCACACACACAGAGTGGTCCTATTATCATTAACTACCGTGAGTAGTTAATGTTTATTAAGTACTGCTCTCTGTGTGCTAGGCACCAGCTGCTTAACATATATTAAACCATTTCATTCTTACAGTAACTCTAAAAGATATAAACTGTTGTTATCTCTATTGTACAGTTGAGAAACTGAGGCAAAGAAAGGTTAAAAACCCACTTGGGACTTTACAACTAGTGTCAGCATTAACTATGGGCCAAGGCCATTTGACCCCAGAGTCCATATGATTTCTTCTTCTAATGACTTTAATTCCTGGCTAGGCACAGTATCTCATGCCTGTTATCCCATCATTTCTGGAGGCCTAGGTGGGTGGATTGCTTGGGCTCGGGAATTCAAGACCAGCCTGAGCAAGAGCAAGACCCCATCTCTACTAAAAAAACCCAAACAAACAAACAAACAAAAAACAGGTGGGCATTGTGGCAGGTGCCTACAGTCGCAGCTACTCAGAAGACTGAGGCAAGAGGCATGAACTCAAGAATTTGAGGTTGCTGTGAGCTATGACACCATTGCACTCCATCTAGGGAGGCAGAGTAAGACTCTGTCTCAAAATAAAAAACAAAACAAACACTAAAAATCTTTAATTCCTAAAATGTTAAGCTATTAATCACTTCTAAATTTTCATAGTATCTTTTAAAGCTGAAAATGAGAGAAGGCATTTTATTTTCCTCATTCCAAGTGTCCTATCACTTATATGAAGCATGTGAGTGATTTCTCTGGATTTATTTGATCACCTGTTAGATTCAAACAATTTATCTAATATTTCTTGCATAAACAGAAAATGGCAGATTGACTTCTGAAATATGTTACAATAGATTTTTTCAAACACTGAATTTGAGTTTTTAATTGAAATTAAATTTTTTTTGCAGTTTTTGGCCAGGGGTGGAATTGAACCCCTTACCTTCAGCATACAGGGCCGCCATCCTACTCCTTTGAGCCACAGGTGCCACCCAATTGAAATTAATTTATTAAGTCAGTTATAAAAATCATAAGAGTTACATGTTTGGTCAAATAAAACATAATGGACATGGTATCAATTTTTAACTTATCTAGTTTTTTTACAACAAATTGAAGCATTTTGAATATTAAGTTCATTATAAATGTGTCTACATTATGGTATTCTCTGCAGGAATCATAAAGCATAAGTTTCTTGATTAACAGTTAATAAAACTTGGGAAATAAGGCTTCAAATTTGAAATTTCTGGTGTTTTTTTTTTTTTTTTTTGGTCAACTCCTTTTTGGACAAAAAATCCTGGTATATCATGCTATCCTCATTAAACAGGAAACATGAGTAATATTTGCATCTAGCATCTGTAATACATGTTAAACTACTTTTTATTACCACATGGCTTATGCATTTTAATGGTTATACTTTTCTTCTGTTTATATATAGATCTCAGAAAGTTAAAATTTATTTAACTTGCAAAGTAATTGTTGTCTAAGTGGAGAGTATTTTTTATGTATTTCCTCCGACTGCCTCACAACATTCAAGTTATAATGAGGAACAAACAGTGCACTCATGACATGGAGTTTTATTATTTAAGCCAATTTTGAATAACATTGTGCCTTTCCACCTGCATAAAGCTCATATTCTTTTTCTTATAAATGAATTCAAAACCAAAGGCTTCTTTTTGCTATTTGAAATAAGTAGCTGTGATGAAAATGTACCATTTATTAAAAAGGGTTACAGTTCATTTAGACAAGAGTTTTTGAATGGGTATTTTGTGCAAAATATGTAGTGGTTTCAGTGATTTAAAAATAAAGATGATCCCTAGAGTTTAGGAACTTGCAAAGTAGTTGTGAAATAATTACAAAAAAAAGTCTTATTCAAGTTGCGTTATGGTAAATGATCAATGTACAAACCACTTATACCAGGATATTAAGATACATACATATATAGAAACATGTATTATATATATTCATATAATATGTGTGTTTTGACATGATTCATTCGAAGTTCAGTGGAACTATATAAAATAAGTGTTCTTAATAATTCACTGTATTTTCCATTACCTGTGATGTGTCCTTATAGTTATTATTTCTTGAATAACTTGTCAATTAAAAAAAACATAAAAAGCAAAAGCACCTGTGACTCAAAGGAGTAGGGCGCTAGCCCCATATGCTGGACGTGGTGGGTTCAAGCCCAGCCCAGCCCGGGCCAAAAAAAAACTGCAAAAAAAAAAAAAGAAAAAAAAAAAGTGAAGATAATTTTGGCAAGAGTGTGGGAATTAATGTAATCTAGGATCAATGTAAATTCCTTTTTTAAAATTAAGTCATATACACATAGATCACGAATGCATTTATGCATATGTGAGGTACAATGTGTTGATTTTTTTATACAATCTGATGTGCTTACATCAAACCAATCAACATAGCTTTTGCCTGATTTACTTGATTATTATGATAAGACGTTTACGTTCCACACTTGACAGATTTAACTTGTACCCTTGCAACACGCTCCATAGACGTGGTCGCCTCATTTGCCCTCCCTCCCCACTCCATTTCTCTCCTTCATCCTGGGCTATAGTTATGTTCTATCTTTCATAAAAAAGTGTGAGTAAATATAAGTTGTTTCGTAGAAGTACTGAGTACATTGGATACTTCTTCCTCCGTTCTTGAGATACTTTAGTCAGGAGAATATGTTCTAGGTCTCTCCATGTAAACATAAAAGAGGTAAGGTCTTCATCTTTTTTTAAGGCTGCATAGTATGTATACATAAAAATATGTACACTATGCCAGGCGTGGTGATTTATGCCTGTAATCCTAGTACTCTGGGAGGCTGAGGCAGGTGGGTAGCTTGAACTTACAGGTTTGAGACCAACCTGAGCAAGAGCGAGACCCCGTCTCTACTAAAAATAAAAAAACTGAGGTAAGAGGATCACTTGAGGGCAGTGCCTGTGTCTCAAGGAGCAGGGTGCTGGCCCAATATACCCAGAGTTGGCCGGTTCAAACCTGGCCCCCGCCAAAAATAAATAAATAAATAAATAAATAAATAAATAAAAAAGAGGATTGCTTGAGCCCAAGAGTTGGAGATTGCTGTGAGCTATGACACCATGACACTCTACCTAGGGTGACAGCTTGAGATTCTGTCTAAAAAAAAAAGTACACTAAAGATAGTATATATCACCTTTTTTGCTATATTTTATTGCAGATATAGGGAAAATACACAGAACTTATTTTGAAAATTTTTTTTTCCCTATGTGAAGAAAAAGAATGATAAATTTTTATTTTAGGTAGATGTAGTAGTTTGCTAGGGTTACCATAACAAAATGCCACAGACTCTGTGGCCTAAACAACAGAAATTTATTTTCTCACAGATCTGGAGGCTAGGACCTTATGATGGAGGTTTCCACAGCTTTGTTTCTTCAGAAGCCTCCTCTTTCCCTGGCTGGTAGATGGCAGCTTTCTCCTGGGTCCTCACATGATACCTCTATGTCCTAATGGCCTTCCATGAGAGCACTAATCCTAGTGGATTAGGGTCCACTCATATGATCTCATTTTAAGTTAGTTTTTCTCTTTAAAGGACCTATCTCTAAATACACTAACATTCTGAAATCCTGAGGGCTAAGATTTCAACATATGAATTTTGTGGGAGGGGACACACAATCCAGCCCATAATAACAAGGCAGCCATAAAATGATTTAGTCTTTACATACAATCTTGAATGTTCCACATCTTCCTTAAGGTTCATGTGCATGTTTGTTTTAGACTATAAATGAAATCAACCCAATCCAAACAGAAATGGTTTAGAACCCAAACCACTTACGATGACATCTAGAAAGCCTTCCTCTCTTTGAAGGCTCATCCCCATCCACACTTTCCCTACTGTGTTGGCTTAGTACATTCTTCCTTTTGACCAGCTGCTCTGGCAAGGACAAATGGCAAAATTGACGTGGCTGTGGATAATATCTGGAGTCATTAAATAATATCTAGACAGAAGAGTCTCCATAAATAACCTATAGATAAGTTTGTTATTTTTCAAAGCATGCTTCTTTTGCAGGTTACTTGTGTACAAATTACTATTTCCCCATCTTGACCTTTGAGTAAATGGCGCAGTGTTTTGATTAAGTAGCAGCAGAGGGAAGCTCTGAGAGCATGTACACGTATGTTTGTGTCCCTGAAACTATCAGAAGTTAAAAAGCAATGCCTAAGTAAGCTGGACTCCAAGCAAGACAGAAGAGACTGTGTTTGCATTTTGGAGAAACAATTTAAATACATCTTTCCTTTCAGGCTTCTCCCCTCCATTGGATCCAGGTTTTCCTACTGGCATTTATGCATTACTTTTATTTATAAATGTGGAGTGTGAGTAAGAAGTGTTGAATTTGTGCATATGATAATCCAGACACTGCTGAATTGTATTCCTCTTGAATTAATGGGAAAGAGATGTGCAAAGTAAAGCACCCTTTATACTAAAGTTCTAAAATGTCAGACCAGTTACAAGGGACGCTATCTATGGTGGAATCCCTCTGTCCTGGTTGGGGGAGAAACATCCACAAGACTTTATGGCTCAAAGGACGGTTTCTGTATTTGAAGTTATGCATTAAACAGTAGATTGTTTCAGTTCTTTGGGGTAGAATCCTAACGACTTAGATTGCTATAAAAGCTCCACGAGTCATTCTTGCAAACACTTTTGTTAGGCAATTGCCCCAGAGAAAGCCTCTCCCCCAGAAAAGCCCCTTCCTACTTTCTACAGACCAAGATTAGCTGTCTCACTCTTAAAATTATAGCTACCCTGATGATTAAAGATGATGAGCATTTTTTCATATGTCTGTAGGCCATGCGCGTGTCTTCTTCAGAGAAGTTTCTCTTCAAGTCCCTTGCCCAGCCTGCAATGGGACCACTTGTTCTTTTCTTGCTTATATGTTTGAGTTCTCTGTGGACTCTGGTTATTAAACCTTTGTCAGAGACATAACCTACAAATATCTTCTCCCATTCTGAGGGCTGTTTGCTTGTGCTACTTACCGTGTTCTTGGCTGTGCAGAAGCTTTTTAGTTTTATCAGTTCCCAGTAATATATTTTTGGTGTTGCCTCAATTGCCCAGGAGGGTCTTCCTCATAAAATATTCTCCCAGGCCATGAACAAGTTGGTTTTAGCCCAGAGTCTCAAAGATGGTTCAATATAAGTAAATCTGAAATAAGAATTTTATCTGCTTTGTTCATAACTATATACATAGTACCAAATCAGTTTCTGGAAAACAATAGCTTCTCAGAAACTAGTTGTTGAATTTCTTGAGTGACTGAATATTGGCATGTGGAAGGTCCCTAGTTCTTTTGAGTACTCATGAGTCTTGATAAGCACGTCTAGAGGAAAGATCTGGAAAGAGGTAAAATGGTATACTGCTTTAAACATTAGAGGAAAATCTCAAGAGCAATCTAGGAAATACATTTTAAAAGTCAGAGATGTAATAGGAGATATGGTGAGTAAAGAAGGGGAAATGGCCATAGTTCATGTATTCCTTGATATAACTCCAAGCCCACATCAATATTAAAAGCTAAAAATATTCAGAAAATTTGTATTTCCTAAGAAAATCAATGAAAAGGCTAAGTTTTGCATCTGGGTTGATGTGATCAAATGAGAATTGTCATGTTGGAGGTAGAGAAAACCATAAGAACATAAATAATCTTTCTTCCTTGACACACAGATAATTTGTAGAAACTGTGAAAAAGTATTTTAATTCCTATAAGTTGTGAGATTAAGGTTCCAGTTAAGTTTAAATATCTCCTTGGGTAGTAAGAGGATGCCAGCATATATATGAGCTACTTAAACAATACATCCTTGCGATTGATCCAGAGAAAATAAAACATCTCAGAATATCTCCATGCCAAATACTTGAACAAAAGATAATGCAGCCAAATAGTTTAATGCCCAGCTTAGAGAACAAACAAAACCACAGCTAGGAGAAAAACTTAATATTTGCATAAATAATCATCACAGTCCCAATGAGACTATATCTCCTAATGATGGGATTATTGTAGAAGACACTACTGTCTGTACAAAACTGGGTTCTATTCTGGAGAAAGGAGAGAGAACACACATTGATTTATGTTTTATTTGCACGTATTTCATTTTTATCTTGCCAGAGAAAGTAAACATATTGATTACAAACTTTAATTAACATGAAGTTGGGGTTATTTCCAGTGTGAAACATTCAATATATATTGTAAATTAACTTTTAGTTCTTTAAAGGAAAAGAGATCTGTAAAACAATACATATACCTTGTGCAAATTCTCAATTGTAATACCAGCCACCAAACCAACAGGATCAGCTTCAAAACAATCACTTTCCACCATAGCAGAGGGTTTTCTATATTCTTCCTTTTTATTTGCTTTCCCACACCAGTAGGATTTCTAAAAGAACAAAAACATAATCATCTTTATGTCTCTGAAAAATAAAATTCTCTTAAAACTTAAAAAGTCTTTGGCTCATTTCACTCTGGTTTTAAGGTAAGTTACAGCAGGTAACTTGGATCTAAATTTGGATGAAAACTGCCAATAATGTGAATTCCTACAGAATAAACATAGAACAAGCATAATATTTAAAATATCATGCTCTAAGAAGAGAGGCAAAATAGAATCACTTAGAATGGCATGGTGAAAGGCATTTTATCACTCTGAATCAGATTTCTTTATTTGGATGTGTAGTCAACAGCCTCCAAGAGATGCCAAGATCCCTTCAACAGGTCTATGAGGTTAAAATTATCTTCATAAAAATATTTTTAAAATATGTATCATTTGCCCTTTTCTTACTAGTTGACATTTGCATTGATGGTAAATACATAAAAGCAATGATAGATAAAACTGCTATTGCCATCACATGATATAAATCAAAAGAGTAGCGCAGAACTGTACTTAAAGCAGTCACTGTCTCCTTTATCACAAGATAACTTACAGAGGGAAAATTGTTTCACTTAATAATATCTTTGATAAAGAAGTAAAAGTAATTTATAGGTTTCAGACCTTGAGTACAAGTGTTGGATTTTTAAAAATATTCCACATAATGAAATGGGAATTACACATAAAAGCACTTTTGTAGCACTTGAACAAACAAAGTATATAGGGTAATTATACATACATACATACATAGGGAAAATGGTAAATTGTAGCTAAATGTACCTTTATTTTCAAAATATCTTTTATAAGCTTTTACAAAATATTTCTCCATGTGTTGGTATATAAATATAAAAATATTAAAAATATATAGTATAATGTATAATATATGAGTTTTTAATTTTTCCTATCTTTGGCAACACTTGAGAAATCCTGTGTAATGAAAACCAGAAGGAAAATTACTTTTGTCATTGTTTGAGTAAAAATCTGAAACAGTTACATTTTCATGGAATACTATTTATACTTGAAAGAATGACAGACATAAAAATTATGGTTATTCAGACTTGGATATTTAGCATATATTTTCTTAAAATTTAATAAAGTTATGTTATCATTTCAAAGAAAACAACTGACAGTACTGACTGCAAATAATATAAAGCTTTCAAGAGAAAATTTGAATTTTGAATAACTTGTATTCATTTTGCCCATGTGACAGATTTCCAATCCTTAAAAACAATTGTGATGACATTATATAGATATTAATAAATGTGATATTTGATAACATATAATAAAATGTTATCATTTGCAAGGTATACATAATTTTGTAATCCAATATTTCCCAAATGACCAGCACATTATGTTGCAAGATTGTGCATGGTTAAAGATCTATTCAGTTTCCAAGATACAACAATGGATATTATTCTAACAGAGTAAAAATTGTTCATTTATATGTTTTCAGATTCCAAACTTAAACTGACAGTGAACTAACTTTAGTGGAGTTTTGGTGATGTGTCAAAGAGGAACTTCCACATTTATTGAAAAGGTTATAAACATCTAAATACTACTCCTTTTTTTAACTGCCTATCCATGTGAAGACCTATTTTCTTTATAATTTTTAACCAAAATAAAATAATGTGACACGTTGAGTGCAGAATCAAATATTAGAATCCAGTCATCTTGTATTAAATAGGTCTGAAAGCCATTTATAAAAATATAAAACATGCTACTCTCACTTTTTTGTTTTAAAAAAGTTATTTTCACAAAAATAACAATAACAAAATAACAATATGTATTGGGCTTACTGGTCATATTTTGAAATATATTGGTAAATATTTAAAAATTTATCAGTTTTAATTACTAGTATGGTAAATAGCGATAGATACAACTTGCATTAACCGAAGCTCTTTGGGGTGCTCAATAATTAAAGAATACAAAGGAGTTCTAAGACCTAAAATTTAGAAACACTGCTTTAGACCACATGAAAGATAAGTAAAAGGACTTAAAATGGAAGATACAAATGTACTTTGATAGGGCTTTTATTGTAAGAGACCTGGGCTAATAGTGGAAATAAAGCTGACAAGTCATCCCTACTCACTAGGATCCTCAGATCCACCACAAATTCATTCAAATGGGACTTCTTTTGCAGAAAACCATTTGTTTTGTTTTGTTTGTTTGTTTTTTTATTAAATCATAGCTGTGTACATTGATATGATCATGGGGCATCATACACTAGCTTCATAGACCATTTGACACATTTTCATCACAATGGTTAACATAGCCTTCCTGGCATTTTCTTAGATACTGTGCCAAGACATTTACGTTCCACATTTACTAAGTTTCGCATAAACCCTTGTAAGATGCACCGCAGGTGTAATCCCACCAATCCCCTTCCCTCCAACCACCTCCTCCCTCCCTCCCCTCCCTTTCCACATTCCCCCTATTCTTAGGTTGTAACTGGGATATAGCTTTAATGTGAAAGCCCTAAATTAGTTTCATAGTAGGGCTGAGTACATTGGGTACTTTTTGTTCCATTCTTGAGATACTTTACTAAGAAGAATGTGTTCCATCTCCATCCATGTAAACATGAAAGAGGTAAAGTCTCCATCTTTCTTTAAGGCTTCATAATATTCCATGGTGTACATATACCACAATTTATTAATCCATTCGTGTGACCATTGTTTTCTTAACCCTTATTTGAGCTGAAGAAACCTAGAAGCATTGACTGAGACTGTATAAAATGATTCTACATTACTCAAAGGAATTTTTTTGAGTAACACCTTTATTGTTTTATTGAGATATAATTCACATACCATACAATTCACCAAATTAAAGTGTACAGTTTCGTAATTTTTTTTTTTTTTTTTTGAGACAGAGTATCTCTCACCTTGGGTAGAGTGCTATGGCTTCATAGCTCACAGCAACCTCAAACTCTTGGGCTTGAGCAATCCTCATGCCTCAGCTTCCTTTGTAGCTGGGACTGCAGGTGTGCACCACTATGCCTGGCTAGTTTTTTTTCTATTTTTGATAGAGACAAGGTCTTGCTATTGCTCAGGCTTGTCTCCAATCCCTGAGCTCAGGCAATCCACCCACCTTGGCCTCTTAGAGTGCTAGGATTATAGGCATAAGCCGCCTTGCCTGGTCTTCATTTTAATATTATAGTTACATTAACAGAGTTCTGCACTCCATAAAGAAACCCTTTCCCCATTAGTAGTTAACCTACTTTATTCCTTCCCTCCCTACACACACCTACCTCTCTCCAGCCCTGGAAAACAGCTAATCTTTTCTGTGTCTATAGATTTGCCTATTTGAGAAATTTCATTTAAATGGGGTCGTTTATATGAATGGCTTTTTTCACTTAGATTAATGTTTTCAAGGTTGGTCCAAGCTATATCATTACTTTATTTTTTTACTGCCAAACAATATTTAATTGTATATATACACCCCATTTTATTTATCCATTCACTGGTTGATGGAGATTTGGGATGTTTCCACATTTTCCCTGCTATGAATAATGCACAAGTTTCTTACGGACATATGTTTTTATTTCTCTAAGAGACTTTTGTTATTAGTTTTGCTTTATTAAAAATATTAATCCAATGAAAAGTTATTTAGAATGTAGACAAAATAGTGGTTGGCTTACTGAACTATTTACTTTGTCAGTCCAATATTTTGTTAATATATAGAATGTTTTAAGTTTATTGTTTTGGTTATTAACTCTCTTTGTGTGTCACAATTTTGTAGCTCTTAATTTTTATTACTATTATCATTACAATGGTAAGAATTATCTTTTCATAAATCTAAATTTTAATAGGTGTATTTATCTTAAGGGAGGTAGACCAGTAAGTCTTATACTTTTTCCTATAATTACAGTGGAAGATCTGCCATGTTCAAAAAACTGCTATTAAAAGATTTGGTTTTAACCAAATTATCACTTTTATAAGTTGAATTCTTTATTTATACATTATCTACATGGCAGATCTTCTTATATGAAATGAAGATGACTTTTTATTTTTCCTATTGAATACAATACAAAAGAATGAATGACTTGAAGCCACCTCAAAGTACATTATTTTCATAGTTTTTGTTTGTGATGCAGTGTTTTCCCTGTAAAAGAGGAGCAGTCATGCTTAAAGTTGAACATATAATACAAATTGTACCTTAATGGTGAACTTTTCTCCATTATTTTGGATAATGAGATACTTAGATCTTTATTAATTGTATATTTTTGTTTGTATTGACAGTGGTGGCAAATTTTCAACACTACTTCAGAATTTAGGACCTGAAAATGCTGTGACACTACTCGTGTTTGCAGTAACAGAACATAAAATTCTCATCCATTCTTTACGGCCTTCTGTGCTTACTAGTGTGACAGAAGCATTAGTATCTGTGAGTATCACAGTTTCTTATTGGTAATCATTTTAGTTTAAACTGAATTTATTCATACATAGTAGAATAGCACTACCGTTCTACATTGATCATCTCCTTAAGTTTGCTTAATTTTCATAGCCTGGACATGTACCACATGTGTGTATCAGTACAGTAGGCCTAGTTCTTTATGTTGACCTCCTGCATATGTTGACCAGTTTGTTATAGTGCCTTGGGTGGTCACCTTATAGAGGTTCTCCTGTAATTCAAAACTTACTTTATTTATTTATTTTTCTTTTTGAGACAGAGTCTCAAGCTGTTGCCCTGGGTAGAGTACCGTGGTGTCATAGCTCACAGCAACCTCCGACTCTTGGGCTCTAGAGATCCTTTCCCTCAGTTTTTCTATTCTTAGTTAGAGACAAGGTCTTGCTCTTGCTCAGGCTGGTCTCGAACCTGTGAGTTCAGGCAATCCACTCGCCTTGGCCTCCCAGCCTGCTGGAATTACAGGAGTGAGCCACTGCACTGGCTCAAAACTATTTTAATGCTTAACTAAAATTCAGAATGTAATGAATTTTTGTTTTGTGAAAGCAATTTTAATTTCCTAACCATTAACTCTAGTTATAGTTATTTAATTCATTATCAAACATTAGATTTTAGATAATAGTACTTAAAAGATAATTTTTTGTGTGTGCTAATAAATTATGCTTCAAGGTCAAAAAGCTAAATATTCTATGTTTTGTTCATCCAAGATGATTTTCCCTTTCCATTGGCCGTGCCCGTATGTTCCTCTCTGCCCACTGGCTTTAGCAGATGTCTTGAGTGCACCATGTCCATTTATAGTAGGGATCGATTCCAGATATTTTGATCTTTATGATCCTCCTCCAGATGTCAGTTGTGTTGACCTAGACACCAACACTATTTCACAGTAAGTACATTTTAGCGATTCTGTACCTACTTTTATATTTTATGATTCCTAAGTAGGATTCTTTTGAGATATTGTTTTCTTTGTATTTAGGATTATTGCCATCTTTGAATCAGCCCTTATTCTGCTTCAGTCGAGTAAATTTAGGACATTAATGGTTTTATTGGAGTGAAAATATACTTTTGATCCTTAGGCTTTAAATATTTAAGAAATGTGATATCTTATACTTAGAAATTTAGTCAGATGAGCATAGGTGAAATCACAAATTAAAGCAGTATTTCTTGATTAATACTGTAATTCCATTTCTAGTCTAATGTAATACTATAAGAACACTAATACATCATAGGAAAAGTAATGTAATTTTTAAAAAATGTACTATTATTAATTTTTTTTTGAGACTCTAAGACCCTTGGCAGAGTGCCATGGCATCACAGCTCACCACAACCTCAAACTCTTAGGCTTAAGTGATTCTCTTGCCTCAGTCTCCCAAGTAGCTGGGACTATAGGGGCCTGCCACAATGCCCAGCTATTATTAATTTTTAATGCATAAAAAAATAGAAATTGCAACCTCATGAAAAGAATATAAAGGATGACTTTAGATTCAATTCTGTGGCACTTTCAGATACATTAATAATTCTCTGATTGAGAAACCATAAGCACTGAGAGTATACTCTTCACCATAAAAATCAATCCTTTCTCACACATGCACACCCATACTTCATATATTTTACATTACATGTATAAGTAAAAGAATGTCTAAATTTAATGTAATGTTTTAAAATTTTAAATAACTTTTAAATTATACATAATTTCATTACCTTTATACTCTAGGATTGTTAATATGTTTTGTTTCCCTCTCTTTTTATTAAAATAACATTTAATTAGCTATTGGAACTATATTTTTACTTTAGAATTCAGTATTTTTTTGTGTTTATTTTTGATATAATTACATGTAAGCTATTTAGAGAAGAAGTTGATTACATCCATGAGACATGCTTATAATTATGATTATTAAAGCCCAAAAGCTAGTATCACTTTTACACTTAAATATGTAAATGTGAAATAGGTTTTTCTCCATTTTTTAATAAGAGGTTTTCCTCTTAAAGCATTTGTATTTAATTCTGCAATCTTAGATTAGTTCTTAGTCTTGTCGTATGTCAAAACTTCAAGTGGTTATTTAAACCATCAGCACTTGAAGGTTAGCTTAAAAAATTAATAATCTACTATAAAATGTTTTTGCTGTTAAAAATCTGTTATTCATGGAAAGTCTAACCAAGAAAATATGGAATGTATTTTATATATAAAAGCCATTTTATGGATTGATAGAGTCAAAAATTATTTATCAGAGACATTTTATTCTTTTCCAGGAATATTTAATACTTTTAAAGTATTAGCTCTTTTCTTTGCCAGTTTTTAATTGTTACATGACATAAAGTTTTTAATTGAAATTAAGAATGGTAAAATTTCACATATTATTATGATAAATTGCATTTCCCCTTTTATACTTTCCCTTAATTTATTAAAGTAATTTTTATTCTTACTTATTATTTTCTTTCTGTTTTGATCAATAATGAGTTGAAGAATCAAAGGAACATGAGTTATTTGCGCTCATGAATATTTCTCCTTAAAATTTACATATTTTAGAAGGGTAATAACTCTTCTAAACTCATGGTAGGACTAGACTATAGAGAACTACTTCTACTTACCTTCAACTGGAATTTCTGAATCCCCAACCTGAAATTTAAAAGAAAACAAATCCTGAGTGTGGTTTCGTTTTCCTTTCTGTATTAGATATGTGTAATACAGAATATATTCTGAATATCAAGAAATTTCTGAAGAAAGGGAAAGAAATTAATATCTAATATGTACTAGGCATGGAGCTGCATGCATAGCCTAAGTTATCTCATATTACTGCCTATGCTTTGTGAAATGTTTTTCTATTAACACCTCTGAAAGATAAGAAAACTAAAGCTTAGATGTTTATTTAAGCAGTTTATCAAGACTGTCAGAACTGGGCTTGGAAACCATCACTGACTCCAAAACTAATGCTTCTGCCAATAATTATTGGGTTATTATTTATGTACTAGTAATCTTATAAATGGAGATCACCATGAATAAAAATGCAGAAGACTATCATAGTTAAAAACTCAGATTCTAGATAAAACTCTTCTTCTTAGCCATTTTTAGAGTAAAGATAACAAGAGCAAGAAGAGGACATTATGTGAGTAAATAACAATAATTAGATGTAATCAGATGATACTAAGATATTGTTTATTCATTTATGCCATTTATCTTTTTTTTTTCTTTTGGAGACAGAGTCTCACTTTGTCATCCTGGGTAGAGTGCTATGGTGTCACAGCTCACAGCAACCTCAGACTCCTGGGCTCAAGCAATTCTCTTGCCTCAGCCTCCCAAGTAGCTGGGAATACAGTTACAACACCTGGCTATTTTTAGAGACAGGGGTCTCGCTCTTGATCAAACTGGTCTTGAATTCCCGAGCTCAAGCAATCCATCTACCTCGGCCTCCCAGCATGCTGGGATTACGTGTGTGAGCCCATACGCCCAGCCTTTATCCCATTTATCATGAACACCCTTTTTTGCTTGGCCCTAAGAGTAAAATGGCTAACCAAATATATTCCTTTCTTTCTAGTCACTCATAATCTTGTCTAATAAGACAGGTGTCATGCAGCAAATGATAGGACAAGAGGTGTGCTGTGTTGCAAAATTTATTAAGAAAGTATTTTAAAAATGTTTCTACATTGTGTTTTCACTAACACAGTTTTACATGCTCTTGGTTACCTTATAAATGTAATAAATATCTTCACAGAAGGTCATGTGCAGTTTGACCCTACCCCATATTTATTTTTGTTCTTATTTGTGGAAAGATAGAGCGGGTAAATTCCAAGACAGTCATTCTTTGTCAGCTTAAGCTTTTCCATTTGCTCTTTTGTCTTTGTTTTTGGCCTTTTATGTTTTGTGGGAAATTTAGGGAACATAAAAGTTCACCAAGTTCCACTGCACACCTGTGCTAGATTGCTCTTTGGTGATTAGAATATCAGTGATTTACTTTTCTCTTTTTCTTTGTATTTTTCAAGTTTTGTTTGTTTTTTTTTTGTTTTTTTTTTTACATTGAGACAAAGTCTTAGGCTGTTGCCCTGGGTAGAGTGCCATAGTGTCACAGCTCACAGAAACCTCTAATTCTTGGGCTTAAGCGCTATCCTCTTACCTAAGTTTTTCTGCTCCAGTAGAGATGGGAGTCTCACTTTTTGCTCAAGCTGGTCTTGAACTCGTGAGCTCAAGCTATCTATCCACCTCGACCTCCCAGAGTGCTAGGATTACAGGTGTGAGCCACTGCACCTAGCCATTTTTTAAGTTTTCTAAAATAAATATTCATTGCTTTCAAATTAGGAAACATTTAATAAATAAAGAGTGGAATCAACTAAGCTATAGTTAAGTCCAAATATTTTATGGTATTTATCACGCTGCTCTTTTCTCCTCCATATATAGTTTATAGACCAACTGGGTCATAACAGCTCTAGAGAAGGATATTATGGTGGTCCACCACTTTATCCTAGGTTTTTCGTTTTACAGTTTCAGTTACCCATGGCCAAATGTGGCCCAAAAATAGATGAGTGCAGTACAATAAGATATTTTGAGAGAGAAAAAGACCACATCCACATAACTTTTATTATAGTATATTGTTATAATTATTCTAATTTTTGTTAGTTATTATTGCTGTTTCTTATTGTGCCTAATTAATAAGAAAAAATAGTGTGTGTTTTTGTTTATGAGTGTGTAGAAAGAGAGTGAGAGAGAAACTTTGGTACTGTCTACAGTTTTAGGCATCCACTGGGGGTCTTAGAATATGTCTGTCACCTATAAGGGGGGACTACTATAATACTTGATAGCAGATGTCATCCTTTATTTTATAAAAGTATTTTGTTAGCTTGGCTCCTGTAGCTCAGCGGCTAGGGCACTGGCCACATACACCGGGTTCAAACCTGGCCTGGGCCTGTCAAACAGCAATGATAACTTCTACAACAACAACCAAAAATAGTGAGGTGCTGTGGCGGGCGTCTGTAGTCCCAGCTACTTGGGAGGCTGAGGTAAGAGAATGGCTTAAGCCCAAGAGTTTGAGGTTGCTGTGAACTGTGACACCACGAGAATCTACCAAGGGTGACAAGTGAGAGTCAGTCTCAAAAGAAAAAAGTATTTTGTAATGTTATGCTTTAGTCAAGTAATTTAAATATTACAGATTACTTCTTTTCTGAAAGAAAATAATCTTTACTCTTTGGAAACTAAGAAAATATTTTAGTATATCAAAATATTTTGATAAACTTGGTGGATCTTAAGTTCATTGAAGGTTTTCTGCAGTGCTTTTTGTTGTATTCAGGTATTTAAGCACTTTTAAATGGGATTGAGAGTAGTGATTACCACATTACACTTCGTTGTGATTAGCATGATTCCAGTGTAAGTGGATTTTACTCAGTACCAGCATGATTATAATTTTTAAGCTATATTTAATATAAGGTTCTACCCTCACATAAATTAATTTTTAAATATTCAACATCCCAATTTACCATGTAGTATTTTTCTCCTGTTAACTAGAATATTTTCTGTGTGTCTCATTTATGGTTCAGTGTTTTCTTTTTTGCCATTTTTATATATAACAGATATATACTTTTTCCTCAAAAAAGTTCATATTACAAATGGATTATTGTTGTCATTTAATCTTAGAACTGGTGACAAGAAAAATGTAGCCTGGAAGATACTTCCAAAGAAGCCATGTAAAAATCTGATGAACACACTGAATAATTTGCACCAGCAATTGGCAAAATGTAAGTGGATAACTTAAAGAAGGTAATTTAATTTTAGAAAGAGGCTCAGTTGCTTTGCCTTACTTATAAAAGGATAATGTTTATTTTTGTTAGAAACTCAGTGATAAATTTTTAAATATTTTGCATCTATTTAAAAAAATTTTTTTTTCTCTCACTCTGTTGCCCCAGGGTAGACTAGAGTGCTGTGGAGTCAGCTTACCTCACGGCAACCTCAGACTCTTGGGTTCAATCCATCCTCCTGCCTCAGCATCCCAAGTAGTTGGGACTGTAGGCTCATGCCACCATGCCTGACTTATTTTTCTATTTTTAATATAGACCGGGTCTCACTCTTGCAATCCTCCAGTCTCAGTCTCAGAGTGCTGGGATTATAGGCGTGAGCCATGTCGCCTCAACCACATCTTCCAAATTTTTAATGGACCATCTTAAAATAATAAAACACAAAAGGATGTTAAAGTGGTTATTTAATTTCACCACTTATATATTTTCTTCATACATAGAATAGAAAGTTAGTTTTGAAAATCAAGATAGATGGTTTAAAGTACATTAGAAAATGCTGATGATTTTAGTGAGTAAGAGCCAGGTCATGATACTTTTGACATTCATTGGATTTTAATGCTGTGCTTACCTCAAATGGTTTGAAAATAGAAGTTTGGCAATAGCATTAAGAAATAAAGCAAAATGAAAATTTCAGTAAAAAAGCTTATATAAAAATATACCTTAACCAATCTAGAATTACTAATAAGAAGAAATAAACCTTTGTTATCTAATCCTTTTGGTATTATAACAATGGCCCATTCGGAGTTTCTGATTTATTTATTTATTTATTTATTTATTTATTTATTTATTTATTTATTTGTTTTTATGTCTGAGCTGTATACTCAGAGTCCATGATTTACTACATTGTATAAAGTATGGTCAATAGTGATAAATGCAATATTTGGGGTTCTCATTATGGGATTCTCTCCTATGTATAAGCATAGGAGGTAGCCTCTGCCTGCAGGGTTCAAGGTGCCTATAGTACATTTGGAAATAAACATAGAAAAAACCCAATGTTTGCAAAGTTAACTTCATAACAAGTAGATAATTCCAAAGTAGCTCATAAGTATTAGGGTAGGAAAAATGATATCAAATATAAAAAAGAAGTTATCTTATGGAAGAAATAGATGATCTACATAATTTTATTTGTTACTGAGTTAATTTCTTTCTGTAGGTATTTTGTATTATTTTTGAGTAGTTAAGAAGTCCAACAGCTATTTAGCAGTATTTAGATATTGTTAAAATCATCAAAATAGCCCATTCAGCTGTAGTGAAGGGCAAAATCTCAAAGCTTAAAACTACACACTTTTAAAAAATACTAATACTTAAGGATTATGTAATACTTTATAGCTTCAGAGCACTTTCACATACATGCTGCTTTTATTATTACAACTATGAGAATAATAAGGCTGAAGGAGGTGAAGTATCTTGTCATAGATCATATAGTTAACAAATATGAAGGTAGGATTAAAACTGTGGCTTTATGGTTCCAGTGCCCATGTTCTTTTCAATACCTTTAGATAATAAATGCCCTTCCCCCTCAAAAAAACTTAAGATTTTTTAAAATTTGTATGAATATAAAGGGTACAAGTGTAGTTTTGTTACATGGATGTATTGCATTGTGGTGGAGTCTGGGCTTTAGTGTAACCATTACCTGAATAATGTACATTGTACCTTTTAAGAAATTATTTATTTATTTATTTATTTATTTTTCACCATACACTGGTTTTATATACCATTTGACAAATTTTCATCACACTGGTTAACATAGCCTTCCTGGCATTTTCTTAGTTATTGTGTTCAGACATTTATATTCTACATTTAGTAAGTTTCACATATACCCTTGTAAGATGCACCATAGGTGAGGT
>CAUYPK010031734.1:0-25541 GCA_963574355.1 Loris lydekkerianus | reverse complement strand
ATAAAAAGAAAGGAAAGAGAAGAGAGAAGAGAAGAGAAGAGAGGAGAGGAGAGGAGAGGAGAGGAGAGGAGAGGAGAGGAGAGGAGAGGAGAGGAGAGGAGAGGAGAAGAGAAGAGAAGGAGCTTAATAATATCTACTCAGGGCCGGGCACAGTGGCTCACGCCTGTAATCTAGCACTCCGGGAGGCTGAGGTAGGAAGATTGCTTGAACTTGGAAGTTCGAGACCAGGCTTAGCAAGAGCAAGACCCTGTCTGTACTAAAAATAGAAAAATCAGCCAGGTATCATAGCAGGGGCCTGTAGTCCCAGCTACTCAGGAGGCTGAGATAGGAGGATCACTTGAACCCAGGAGTTTGAGGTTGCTGTGAGCTAGGTTGATGCCATGACACTCTAGCCTGGGTAACAGAGTGCAACACTGCCAATAATATAACAATAATAATTCCCACTGAGGTTTCCAAAGTGGCAGCTTGGAGTGGAGTGGCCTGTAGCTGTCTTATAACATGAGAGGAGAGGTGCCTGTAAATAAGTCAAGAGACAGAGACAAACAGGCTGACGGTACTGTCTCACCCACCTGGATCCAGGAGATTCTAAAGCCAGTTTTGTATTTTTTTATATATATATATATATTATATTTTATATATATATATATTATATTATATATATTATATATATTATATAATATATATTATATATATTATATTATATATAATATATAATATATATTATATATATATTATATTATATATAATATGTATATTATATTATATATAATATATATATTATTTTATATATATAATATAATATATATATATTTCCTTTCTACCTTTTGGAAGTTTTTTTTTTTCTTAAGCCAATTCGAGTTAGGTTTCTGCCACTGGTAACCTAGTTAGTTAACATGGTGAACCTCTACCCATTGGGGAGGGAAACACGTGAGGGAGGAATTTCCCCCTTCCACTTTGCTGTTAGCAAGCAGGCCACTCATTTTATCTTCCTTCAGTAAAGTCAAGGGCTATTCAAGGAAAACGTTGAAAGAAAAAAAAAAAAAAGAAACATTCAGACAAATTCAAAATGTGGGACATTCTATAAAACATCTTCGCCAGGTCTGCTGTTCTACATTTAAAGAGACAAAAGGAGATGTGGCCACTAAGTACAATGAGTGTCCATTAACAATAAGTTAATAATAAAATATGCAGTCCATACTCAAATTTAGGGACAACTGGAGACATCTAGATATAGAGTGCATAATAGATCATATTATTAAATTAATACAAATTTTATTGTATGTATTAAGTGCATTTTGGTTATGTCAGAGAATGACATTATTTTGAGGAGACACTTGCTGAATATTTAGGTGTGAAGTGCCGCGATGTCCGAGACTTACTTTTTCTATCTTACTACCATTATGCAGAGAAAAAGAGAGAAAACTAGGGCAAAATGTGAAAAGTTGTGAATTTAAGTGAATACAGGTGTTACCTTGTACTTGTTTTCTAGTTTTTGTGCATGTTGGTAATTTTCAAAATAAAAAGTTGAAAACAAAGGCACCCTCGCCTAACCCTGCACTCAGATCTTCATATATATTTATGTACACCTGCCACAACCCTGCATATACACATGTGCACACAGACCAAAGCCAAGGATAGGACCCTTCAAACCACAGCCTTAACTCCAATATCTAACAGCATGGAGACCAACACCAGGCTTTGGCTAGTTTGGTATCCATGGAGCATGGGGTACAAGATAGAAGCTTTATCTCTGTCAACTAAAATAATCCTTTCATAACACCCTAGACCAGGTACAGTAGCTCACACATGTAATTCTAGCACTCTGGGAGGCCGAAGCAGGAGGATCACTTGAGACCAGGAGTTTAAGACCAACCTGAGCAAAAATGAGACCCCATCTCTACTAAAAACAGAAGAAATTAGCCAAGTATACTGACCGATGCTTATAGTCCCAGCTACTCAAGAGGTTGCTGGAACCTGAGATGGTACTATTACACTCTAGCTCAGGTTACAGAGCAAGACCCTGTCTCAAAAAAAAAAAAAAAAAAGTCCCTACAGCGAGCTCTTCTGCTCTTTTATGCTATCTGTCATCTGTCATACTGTCCAGTTTTCCCTTCTCAGTTCAAGGCCTAGTTGGAACTGTCAGGGAGGTCGTAAAGCCAGGGCTGCCTGCTGAAGGGGAACCAGGCTGGGCCCTGGGAGGTGGGTCTGAGGGATCCTGGAGCTAAGGGTTCCTGGGAACATTCCCTGCTGAAGGGTCACTATGCCAGCCCCAGTCTTTAATGGGAAACTGAAGCCACAGGAAGGAGGGGGAGGCTCTGAGTAAGAAAGAATACCTCCCTGATCCCAACTCGCCGCCCTCTCCCTCGGAGCTACATCAGGAAAGCAAGTCATTAATCTTAAAGACAGGAAGCAGCTGCCCCAGGGAGTGACAGGGAGAGGGAGGAGCAAAGATTGGGAGAGCAAAATAGAGAAGTAAAGGGACAGGAGAAAGACACAGACATCCAGAAGTGGGGAGGGCACAGTCACCTCCAGGGAGGAGAGGAGCAAAGAAATGCTGAAAACAAGACCCATCGGGGAGCAGAACAGTCAGGAAACCATTACAACTGCTCTTCTGCCCCTAGCTCCCACCCCTCCCTCACCCCAGGGCAGAGGAAGGGGGCAGAGCCTATCAGGAGTCCACTTCAGGACACAAGCCTGAGCCCAAGGCACCTGAGGGCCCATTCGTGTTCCAGTCCATGTCCAGTCCTGGACTAACAGTGCCACCTGCTGGCACAGGGAGGATTATCTGTGCTCCCTCCCTGCACAGGACAAGGCTAACCCACCCACCCCCACCCCACCTTCCTAGACTACTCTCAGGGGACTTCTTCCTCATCTTCACACCCACCAGGGCTTTCCTACTGCCTGGAATGCTCTTCCCTCCATATCCTCACGGCCAGCTCTTCCCTTAGGTCCCCTCTCAAGTGTCACTTTTTTTTTTTTTTTTTTTTTTTGAGACAGTCTCACTTTGTCACTCTCTGCAGAGTGTTCTGGCATCATAGCTCACAGCAACCTTCAACTCCTGGGCTTAAGCTATTCTCTTGCCTCGGCCTCCTGAGTAGCTGGGACTACAGGCACCTACCACAACACCAGCTATTTTTAGAGACGGGATCTTGCTCTTGCTTAGGCTGGTCCCAACCTGTGAGCTCAGGCAATCCACCCACCTCCGCCTCCCAGAGTTCTAGGATTACAGGTGTGAGCCTTCGCACCTGGCCCTCAAGTGTCACTTCTATGCAGAGACTGTTCTGACCACCCACCTCATGTCAGGCCCAGTCCACACCTTTGTAACCTCACTGCTCTGGTTCCTTCACAGCACTGAGCACCATCTGCAGCCTTCTGAATTATTTGTTCTGTTCCTCTTTGCCCTCACCCCCTGGAAAGTTCTACAGGGCCAGCAGGGTCTGAGCTGCCCACCATTGCATGGGTGCACTCACAGCAGGCTTTGGCACCCAGTATTGACCAGATGAATGATTCTGTGTTCATTCAGCCTAGCTCTCCAAGAACCAATCTCAAACTCCATAGGGATGATTCTCAAGCTCTTCAAACTCACCGTGTTCAAGGCCAAAGTCATTATCTTCCCCCACCCCACAGACTAGGTTTCCCTTCCTCATGGCCCACATGACTACTTTGCAGAGCCCCTGGGCAGGAAACCCCAGTTTCCACGAGAGCCCTTTACATGGGACCAGATTCCCCTGAGGGTTCCACCTTTCCAGGGCCCCAGCCAGGCCCTCCCATCCAGCCTAGTCCACCTTGGGGTTCAGCCCCCAGTCCTCCTCAGGAGCACAGCAATCATTCCCTCCCTAATCCATCCTGGGACCCCCAAAGCTACCTTCTCAAGGCACTGAGGAAATAAGTGGGCCCCCCATCCCACTCTTCTGGGGCACCTGTCACTGCCTCAACACCCCATTCAGACCCTCCCTGAGCAGTCCTCACACTCGCCTCTGTTCTGTTCCTGCCATGTCCCTCCATCCATTTCTGGAACCCTAATTGTTTTCCACATGCCCCAGACCTTCGCCCTTGGTGTTTCCTCATTCTGAAATTCTTCCTCCAACCCTCTCCTCATCAGGGATTCCTTTTCAACCTTCAAGGACCACTTCCTTTAGGAAGCCATCCCTGATACCACCAGGAAGTCTTTTCCCATGTCCCTACCACATTTCCTTTGCAAATGACTTAAATGTCCATCTCCTCCAGGGAGTGTGAGCTCCTTGGATGCAGGGACCAGACCCAGTCACACCTACCTACTCCCTCGTCAGTAACAGCTTCAGTCATGAGCACTAACTCTGTGCCAAGGATGGTGCCAAATACTTTCATATTATCTCACTTAAATCTTTAAACATACCTATGAAGTAGGGACACTACCCTGGTCACCTTCACTGTCTAGACAGGGAAAGAGAGGCTCGGAGAGGTTCAGGGGGCTGCCTGAGGTAACCTCAGTAGTGAGCGGCAGAGGCAGGATTCAACAAAGGGACCCCTGACACCGAAAACAGTGGCTGGCTTAAAGTAGAAGCTAATGAATATTCATTAGATAAACAAACAGCTGCATTTCTCCTGCCTCTGACCTCAGTGTAGCCAACAGTTCAGTCCAAGGCATGAACACTCACGTTCTTCCTTTCTCTACTCCGATTCTGACCCGGTTATAACAGCAAAGTTTCTTCTCCTATCTTCTCCCTTCTCCTGTCCAGACTGTAAGCCAAAAAACGACCCTGCCATGACAGATTAGAGAAGTGCTATTGATAAGCCTATGTTTAAAAGCTTTGGGGGTGAGACTGGACACCATATGACAGTGGTCTCTGAGCTTTTTGGCACCAACAACTGATTGGGAGGCACCAGGCACCTGGTGGGGGAGAAGGTGGAGCTCAGGCAGTTATGCAAGTGATGGGGAGTGGCTGGTGACTATAAATAAGGAGGAAGCCACTTTGCCATATCTCCTACTGTGCAGCCTAAGTTTCATGGCAGATGATTTTTTCGTAGCCAGGAAGGGGAGGATGGGGAGGCAGCCATATAGTGAAATTTCTTGAAGATTCCAAGTGTTCCCTTTAGAACCACCATGAGTGTCTCCCCCAGAGTCTTCCTCCTTCTCTCTGGCCAAGCCTCTTCTGCTCAGAATTAGTGACCAATAAATATACGATTTCTTATTCAGTTTTGTTGGTTCCCCACTCTGTTCATTCCCCAGTGATTATTCTGTATTCTTTTCAGCAGTCGTATTGGTCACAGGGCCATTCAGGGATTGCCTCTTTTGACCTTGGGTGGATGGTGTGTGATCTGCGAGTCCTGGACAGCTAGCCCAGAGAAGAGCATGTGGGGTACTGCTGCTCAAGAAGGTCCCGGAGCCACCTTCACTGCGGAGGTAATAGTATATGCTCCGTATATGGCATGGACTCAGAACGGATTGTGAGACACCAAGAAAAAGATAAAGGAAGATGAAGGAAAAATTGTTTATTCACTGAATCAGAATCCTAATGGTTTTTCTTTCCCAAACACAAACTCCCAAATCCACACCATTTGGAGGGACAGAGTATGCAGACATCACTGAGGCTCCCCAGACAAAGGCTGGGTTCCAGTTTACTCTTAGGAACCTGGGCCCAGAGTGGGAGATCAAGTCCACATAAGACATCAGACATGACCTCTGAATGCAGCCTTCCCAGTCTCACATGGCCAAGAAGAAACACGGCCCGAGGAAGGAGGGGACCCATCCTATTCGCTGGCTGATAGGGTTTCAACAACAGAACCTGGAAATCCCGGGTTCAGGTTTAAACAGAGAAAGTGTCAGAGGTCAGGTATCAGGAAGCCAGGCCTACACCATCCTTGACCCCGTAACACTGGATCCAGCAGAACCACTCCTGTTTACAGCTTTTTACACTCTACCAAGAGATTCTCCCCATGTCTGAGCCTTACATCCCAGGAGAGCAGCAGTCATCTCTCCCCACACCTGACCCCTCTGTTAGAACATGCATCCCTATCACAGCACCAGCATCAGGCCTCAGGGGGACCAGCAGCGTGTGTGTGTGTGTGTGTGTGTGTGTGTGTGTGTGTGTGTGTGACTGCAAGGCACACGTCTGCCCTTCCATGCCTGGGACTGGCCATGTGGGGACTTGGGTGCCTGCACTCAGAGTTCAATGTACATAGAGCCCATCCTGGCTGGAGGCCAGCTTTGACTTTCTGACCCATACCAGTATGTGACGGGGGCAGGGACAAGACACTTAACCTCCCTGCAAGCCCTCCCTTGGTTTTTTTTTTTTTTTTTTTTGACAAAGCCTCACTTTGCTACTCTGGAAAAATCACAATGATGTGATTGTAACTCACAGCAACCTCAAACTCCTGAGCTCAAACAATCCTCCTGCCTCAGCCTCCTGAGTAGCTGGGACTACAGGCACCCACCATACCACCAGGCTAGTTTTTCTATTTTTAGTAGAAACAGGCTGGTCTTGAACTCCTGAGCTCAAGCAATCCACCCTCCTCAGTCTCCCAGAGTGTTGGGATTATAGGCATGAGCAGCCATGCCTGGCCTCTGAACCTAGGTTTCTTGCAGTTAAGAACAGAAGCCACCTCACAGGACAGGTGTGAGGATGGAATGAAGTAACACAGTGAGTACTGGGGAATTGGCAGCTATTTTTGTTGCCATTACAACAGAATGTGGCATTGACCACGTCTGTGTGTTTTTAGAGGATTGTGCTTCTGAGACAGAAAAGAGATGAGGTCTCCCAGATATAACTGTGAGATGAGCAGATATAACTGTGTATGTGACCCTGGGTGAATCTGTGTGGTCACATTTGGATGCATGAGTGTAAATGCAGGAGACGTCAGGCCCCACAGCATATTACATTTGAACTGGATGTGGACTGTGGGACTCGGAAACTCTCAATGTGACAGTTCTCTCTGCTCCTGTCCACAAGCCGGGGGAGGCTGAGCTCCCAGATGCCAAAGATACCAGTTTGTGGCCACCTCCTTGGCGCCACCTAGTGGGACTTAAGGAGCATTCCTGCGCATGAGACAAACCACGTGCTATAGAACCTCCGGGCTTGTCCAGGCCTTGGAAGTCCTCAGGGGAGGTCTGATCTTCGGATCTCTGAGCAGTGCCGTCAGACAGAACTTTCTGTAATGATGGAAATGATCTGTAATGTTCGGCACCTATGTTGTTCAGTACCGTAGCCACAAGCTACACATGGGTATTGAGCACTTGAAATGTGGCTAGTACAACCAAGAAACTGAATTTTTAATTGCACTTAATTTAAATTGACAACACTAGTCTGGAGGATTGTCTGAGTCCTGAGGTCCAGCTGTACCTCAAGCCAGATAGACAAGCCCCTGGACCTCCCAGTTACAGAAACAAAGATACCCCCTTTTAAGTTAGGCTTCTTTGAAGCAGGTTCTGGCCACTTCCAAAGAGTCCAGGCAATAGTATATATGATGACCAGCTGACCAACTGGATCCTCTTTTAAGGAGCATGAACACAGAACACACTCAGAGAAGGCAACAGGAGGCAATGGAAACCTGCCACGGAGGATGAGAGGGACTACCAGGCCACACCCAGGGTGCCCCAATTCCCTGGGGTGCTATACACCCCAACCCTGGAAGAGCTGGATCCAGCCTGACTGAGGAGATACAGGGGACTTTTCTATGCATCCTTACTACAGGCACAAGCCTGGATTTGGAAACAGACAAACCTGCTTCAATTCGCAAATTACCAGTTGTGTGACCTTAAGTAAATAAAAGCCTCTGTGAGCATCATTTCTTTACCAGTCAAATAGGAATCCAATCAAATGTCTTGCAGGGAGGGGGTAAGGATCAAGATAACACCCATAAAAGTATTTTACACAGTACAGCTGCAGAGAATAAGCACTTAAGTTTTTCTAGAATTATTATTATTATGTACAATTTTATATTAAACCATCATCATGTAAGTTTTTACAATCTGAAAAAATCCTGGTTCATAGAATGATTACTGAAGCCACCCAGATGCCACGCTGGGGCGTTCTCCTCAGCTGTCCACTTTCCTCCCAAACCAAGTCTGTCAGCTTCCATGTTTTGCAGGCTCTAGAAGCATCCTGCAGCCACCTGTCTGCTTCCACACCACCTACACTTGTTCTCTTGAGCAGATGCTGGTCCCTGTCCATCCACTCATAACAGGATTCCACTGAGTCCAGGCACAGGGACCTTCCTGGGGAGCCTGATGGAGCCCTTTACCCCTCTGCTCAGAACCTTCAACACTCTCACCAAATTAATGGACTCTCTAAACCCTGACCTTCTGGGCTGCCCACTACAATCCACGCCCCCTGCTCTTTGAACTCAATCCCTCAGTCTTGCAAGAGTCTATCTAGCCTTGCCCATGTTACCTGAGCACACCTTGCTCTTTTTACCTCTGAGCCTGTACATGATTCAACAGATGGGTCAAGGGACTCAGACAGGAACCCTGAAATAGACCTTAGGACATACAGAATGTAGTAGGGGAAATGGAAAAAAATCGTTAAAAGTCTAGGGCTAGGGTGGGGCGTGGTGGCTCATGCCTATAATGCTAGCACTCTGTGGAGACCGAGGCAGGTGGATTGCATGAAGTCAGGAGTTCAAGACCAGCCTGAGCAAGAACAAGACCCCATCTCTAAAAAAAAAAAAAAGAAAAAGAAAAAAAGCCAGGCATTGTGGCAGGCACCTGTGGTCCCAGCTACTCTAGAGACTGAGGCAAAAGAATCTTGAGCCCAAGAGTTTGAGGTTGCTATGAGCTATGACATCACGACACTCAACCCTAGGGCAACTGAATGAGACTTTGTCTCAAAAAATAAAATTAAATTAAGTTAAATTACATAATGAATAAAGTCCAGTGTTAGAACAATTGACTATTTGGAAAAAATAAAATCATAATTTTATTTCTCATCTGTCCCTAAATTCCAGATGGATTAAAGAGTTAAATTTAAGAAGAAATAACAATGTTAAAAGAAGAAAAATAAAAGAATATATAGGCAACTATCAACTTTCTGTTGGAGAAGGATTTTTCTAAGCATAAAATACAACAAATAAAAAGACCAACAGATTTTACTACCTAAAAAGCTTACAACTTTCCATTAAAAAACAAGAGTCAAATTTTTAGGCAAGAGCAAATGGAGATCAATTATTTGGAAATAAAAAATGAACAACAAAGGAGTAGAAGCCTTGATAGGAAAAGAGCTCTAATCAATCAACAAGAAAAAGATGAACACTCCAGTAGAAAAACGGACAGCTAGTTAGCCAGGTATTGTGGCACATGTCTGTAGTCCCAGCTATTCAGGAGGCTGAGGCATGAGGATCACTAGAGCCCAGGGGTTGGAGACTGCAGTGAGCTACATTGATGCCACTGCACTCTAACCCAGGGAAACAAAGCAAGACTGGAAAGGAAAGGGGAAGGGATGGGGACGGGGAGGGGGAGGGGGAGGGAAGGGAAGGGACGGGAAGGGACGGGAAGGGACGGGACGGGGGAGTGCAGTGGCTCACACATATAATCTCAGCACTTTGGGAGGCTGAGGTGGGAGCATCACTTAAGGCCAGGAGTTCAAGACCAGCCTGAGCAATATAACAAGATCTTATCTCTACAAAAAGTAAAAGAAAAAAGTTAGCTAGGTGTGATGGCCCGTGACTGTAGTCCTAGCTACTTAGGAGGCTGAGCCAGGGGAATCACTTAAACTTAAATTAGAGACTACAGTGGGCTATGATTATGCCTCTGCACTACAGCCTGGGCAACAGAGAAAAGAAAAAAATAAAAGAAAAATGGGTGAGAATCATTAAGAAATATTCTCTCAACGAAATTAAAAATAAATGAAACATTTACTTTTAGTGGTAGTCAAAGGAAATAAAGACACACACATACAAGATTTATATTCAAGGATATTTCTGCAGCATTATTTGTTTAATGCCTAGGAACTGAAAACAATCTTAAGATCTAAAAATAAAGCAATGATGGGGTAGTGTCTGTGGTTCAAAGGGGTAGGGCGCCAGCCCCATATGCCAGCGGTGGCAGGTTCAAACCCAGCCCCGGCCAAAAACTGCAAAAAAATAAAAATAAAGCAATGATGAAATAAATTATGAAACATCATAATCATAGGTGGTATGCAACATTTTAAATCATGTTTTTAAAAAATACTAATGATGTTGAAAAATATTACTATGTAATAAATTTTAAAGGAAAGCTAAAAAATGTATATAAAAAACTAAAGAAACACATCAAAATGATAACATTTTGGATGGTGGGTGATGGTGGTTTATTTTTTTAATCTGAATATATGTATTTTATAAATTTTCTACAGTGAGCATATACTATTTTTATAATCAGGGAAAAAATGCTATTTTTTAAAAAGGGGAAAAAAGTGTTCAGTGCCTATAGCTCAGCAGCTAAGTGCACCAGCCACATACACGGAGGCTGGTGGATTTGAACCCAGCCTGGGCCTGCCAAACAACAATGACAACTACAACCAAAAAATAGCCTGGCATTGTGGCAGGTAACTGTAGTCCCAGCTGCTCAGGAGGCTGTGGCAAGAGAATTACTTAAGCCCCAGAGTTTAAGGTTGCTGTGAGCTGTGACACAACAGCACTCTGCCAAGGGCAACATAGTGAGACTCTGTCTCAAAAAATAAATAAATAAATAAAATTAAAAAGGGAAAAAAGACTCTATCAATATAGGAAAATGCTTGTGATGGACCACATTAATGTTTGTATAGTAAATAATAAGATAAAATGTGATCTTGTTTTTCAAATCGATGTGAAAATTAAGTATCAGTGAGGACATGGGGAATAGGACTCACAGAATTCTCAAACACCCCGGCAGGAGTGTAAATGATAAATGCTATCTAGAGGACAATTCAGCATCATCTAGCAGAGCTGCAACCCACAATTCCACCTCCAAATTCCTCCTCTGGTCACCCTTCATGAAAATGCACAGAGTCAGGTAAGGGGACAGTCACTGAAAACACTTATTGCAATGTCAGAAAATGGAAACAGGGTGGCGCCTGTGGCTCAGTGGGTAGGGTGCCGCCCCATATACCTAGGGTGGTGGGTTCAAACCCGGCCCCGGCCAAACTGCAACAAAAAGAGAGAAAGAAAGATATAGCCGGGGCTCGGCACCTGTGGCTCAAGCAGCTAAGGCGCCAGCCACATACACCTGAGCTGGTGGGTTCAAATCCAGTCCAGGCCCACCAAACAACAATGACGGCTGCAACCAAAAAATAGCCAGGCATTGTGGCAGGCACCTGTGGTCCCAGCTACTTGGGAGGCGGAGGCAGAAGAATCACTTGAGTCCAGGAGTTGGAGGTTGCTGTGAGCTGTGATGCCACTGCACTCTACCCAGGGTGACAGCTTGAGGCTCTGTCTCAAAACAATAAATAAATAAATCTTACATGGCAATTAAAAAACAGAAACTATGACACCATGGATAGATTCTGAAAACCAAACGCAGGGGCACAAAAGCAGAACTATCATAGTAACGATGAACACATCAGGTGCACACACCATCCCCTCGCTGTTCTAAGCCTATCTAGTCCTCAAAATAACCTTACAAGGAGGCTTTAGGTTTTACTATTAGTCCCATTTTATAGATTAGGAAACTGAGGCATGTAGAGATTAAGTAACCTGCCTGAGGTCTCGCAGCAGCTAAGTGGCAAGGTCAGAATCTGAACCCAAACAGTTTGACGCCAGAACACTACCTCACACAAATTCAAAAGGACATCATGTGTGTCATATTTTACTACACACAAAAAACTGTTTCTAGATACCTATGTATGATGTGACAGTATTAAAAACATGGGCTGAGAGAAAATGCACCAATTTCCTGATAGTGGCCAGAGTGGAATGGGGGCCAAGAAGAAATGATTACAAGAACTTAACTTGATCTGTGATTTTTTTTTTTTTTTTTTTTTTTTTTGTTTGAGACAGTCTCAGTCACCCTGGGTAGAGTGCTCACGGCAACCTCAAACTCTTTGGACTCAAGCAATTCTCCTGCCTCAGCCTCCCAAGTAGCTGGGACTATAGGTGCCTGCCACAACGCCCAGCTTGTTTTTCTATTTTTAGTAGAGACCAGGTCTCAGCTTGTGCTCAGGCTGGTCTCAGAACTTCCAAATTCAGGCTATCCACATACCTCAGCATCCCAGAGTGCTAGGATAACAGGTGTGAGCCACTACAGACCTTTTTTCTTTCTTCTTCTTTTTTTTTTTAGAGACAGAGTCTCACTCTGTCACTCTCGGTAGAGTGCTATGGCATCACAGCTCACAGCAACCTCCAGCTCTTGGGCTTAAGCGATTCTCTTGCCTCAGCCACCCAAGTAACTGGGAGTACAGGTGCCCACCACAACGCCCAGCTATTTTTTTGTTGCAGTTTGTCCGGGGCTGGGTTTGAACCTGCCACACTCCCTATATGGGGCCAGCGCCCTACTCACCAAGCCACAGGTGCCGCCCATTTTTTTTAAACTAAAAAAAAAAAAAAAAAATTCAAAAAGTTAAACATAAAATTACAATATGATCCAGAAGTTCTACCTCAAGTGAGTTAAAACCAGAGACTCAAACAGGTATTTGTACACCCATGTTCACTGCAGCATCATTCCCAACAGCCAAAAGGTGGAAACAACCCAAATGTCTGTCAACAGATGAATGGATAAACAAAATGTAGTATATATACATACATGGAATATTATTCAGCCTTAAAAAGGAAGGAGATTCTGACACATGCTACAACATGATGAACTCAGTGAAGTAAGCCATACAGAACGGGACAAATGCTGTAAGATTTCACATATATGAAGTTTGTAGCATAGTCAAATTCAGAGGCAGAAAGTAGAAGGGTGGTTGCCAGGGGCTGGGGGAAGGAGAAATGGGGAGCTGTTGTTTAATAGATCAGAGTTCTAGTTTGGGAGGATGAAAAAGTTCTAGCAATAGTGGTGATAGTTGCACAAATTGTAAATGTACTTAATGCCGCTGAATGTGATATGAAAAATGGTTAAAATGGTAAATTTTATGTTATGTCCATTTTATTACAATAAGAAAAAAGGTTTGTCGACAACCATCAATTCCGTGTCATGAGCACCCAGAGGTTTGCCGTAGCACCTCAGCGCAGACGAGGATGTGGAAACAAGGCCCACAGCAGGCAGGATGTCCCCTTGCAGCTGGCTCAGGCCTTTCCTGAGTCTTCCCTCCTCCTTCTCCTATTTTTATTGCATTCTGGTTGCTATGGAAACAAGGGGCACCTCAGGTTCCCAGAGCTCAGCCCAGGTGCCGCTAACTCCAGGAATAATGTCAGAGTATGAATAAAAGAAAAGCCTGCCTGCCTGAGCCTTGTGTACACACACGTCTGCCCTCCTGACCACATCTGCCCGGTGACTGCGTGCTCACGCGTGTCTGCGGTGATATAGGCACGCATCTGTCTTCAGCAGGCAGGCTTGGGCCTGGGTTGATCCAGTTTGCTTGTGTGGGCATGTATGAGTATGTTTGCAGGCATGTGGGCACGTCACATGGTTATGGTGTGCGACCACACAGCCCAGGACTATTATTAATAAGATCAGAAACATTTATCAAGCACTGCACACCAGGCACTGTGCTTCATGTTTCACCTGGATTATCTCATTTAAACCTCACAACAAGAGTCCCTATAGGTAGGTCCTATTATTATGCTCAGATAAAGAAACTGGGACACAGGGGTTCTGCAGCATGCCCAAGGTCACCCAGAGTACATGAACCTAACCACAGAATCTGAGCTGTGGGGGGAAAGTGCTTTAAATGGCACTGGTTCCCAGGCAGCTGCAAACCCAGCTGCATTGTAAGCACCATCTCAGTGCTGATAACACACGGGTTTCCTGGGCCCCACCCCAGTCTGATGAAGCAGAATCCCCAGTTCCCAGAGTAGAGGTCCAGAAGCTGCATTTTAACACACTCCCCTCAGTCAGTCTATGCCACAACCAGGGTGAGCAGCCCTTGGTCCAGCCTCAGTTCAGCTGGCCAGCAGGGTTGAACAGGGGGTGGCAGGGTGCAGATGGGGCTGTCCCTCCTGAGTCCTGTTCCTGGGCCCAGAACCAGACTGGTCAAGTTCAAAAACCAAAGCTCCTGAATTCCAGGTGGCATCTGCCAGCAGCAAAGCAGTCCAGAAAGGGGCGATGGCTGAGTCTCTCCCTCACACACTCTCCCTCCCCCCGACCCAGGCTAGGACTCCAAAAGTCAGTTATGTGGCTTTGTGGCCTGCCAGGCACGGATTTCCGCCTACTCCACCCTCTCAGAATGAGCTGGGTGTAGAGTGTGGGGAGTAACACTGTGGTAACCTGCTGGATCACAGCTCAGCCAGAGGCAGGGAGGGGACCGCCACCTCACCTGAGCTACAAACAGTAATAGATGCTGCTGAACACCCTCTAGGCTGGGCACCCTGGAGGTTCCCATGGTCTTAGATCTCAAGGAGAGAGGGACAAAGACAGAAGCTGCCAGACCACCACAGTGCAGGAGGAGCTGACTGTGACCCTTGAAGTTCCAGCTGCTCCAAGGCCATGAAGAAGGGAGCACACAATCCTGACAGGGAAGAGGGTGTGTGTGGAGGGAGCTGTGCTTCAGCTGGCCCTGGGAAGATACGGGATGCGGGTACTGATGTAGGGGTGGGGTGGGGTGGGGTGGGAGGGAGGCAAAGGTGTGATCCACGTAGGCTAAGAAGCGCAAGCACAGATACAGATGATGATAATGCCAAGCAAGTCCCACCCTCTGGCAGGAGCTAAAGGTCAAGAGGAGGCCTTTGTAAGAAAACAAAACAAAACCAGAAACTGACTGAGGCACAGAGAGGTTAAGTAACTTGCCCAAAGTCATCCAGTTGGTGGAGGCAGTATTTAAACAGAGACTTCCTGACCCCAAAGCACACAAATGAACTAGTAAGATGAGGCTCCTGGTGTTATCCTTTTCTTCTGTATTTGAGAATGCTGCAAAGGTGAACACGGCTAGGCCCACAGTAGTGCACCTCAACAGCATGGGGGAGATTTTAAACTGTTACCCCAGAGATACAGCAATGTTCAGAGACATTTTTCATTGTCACAACTAGGGGTGGGTTGCTGGCCTCTAGTGTATAGAGTCTATGGGTGCCACTGAACACTCTTCAATGCACAGGATAGCACCCCACGATAAAGAATCCAGCCCGAAATGTCAGTGGCTCACAGCCACCAGGAGCCCATCTTAACATCCCAACCTGAACTGCTGACAGTCATCATACTTGTTTACCTCCTGGGACTTCAGTTCCCAAATGCTGCTGCATGTTGGAATCACCGGGAGATTGTTAAAAAGTAATGATGCTAGGTCTCATCCCCAGATATTCTGATTTAACTGGAGCTGTGTATAACCTCCCTAGAATTGGTGAGGTATTTTTTCAGATTGATATGAGGGTATAAATGTTTAGTTTACATTGTTTTCACGTCTAAGGTCAAGTTCAAGTTGTAGTTGAGCCCTTCACCCAGGGAGTGTGCTGAACACCCTTCCATTGTGCACATCAGGTGAGAACCTGCCAATCACCCTCTCTCTTCTCCCCTCCCCCTCATAAAATATACTTGTGTTTTTCTTTCATGTGGGTGTGTAGTTGTTTATACATTGGTTTCATATTAGTATTGATTGAGTACATTGGACACTCGTTTCTGGGCACCAGAATTTTTAATAGCTCTCCCCTGCCCCACCCCAGGTGATACCAAAGTGCAGAAAATTTGGGAGCCACTGTGCTGCGGGAGGGGAGGAAGGGGACCCAAAGACAGCGGATGCTAATACCACAAAGAGAAATCACTGGGGTGTAAACCAACCAGCCTTTAGTCCCCCGCCAGCTGCAGGGTGGGGGCCAAAAGAAACCTGCACAGAATTGGTACCAAGAAGGTCTGCCATCCACTGGGGCCTCCCTGGGGCAGGGAGGGCAGAGCTGGGGCCAGCTTGAGGGGTGATGCATTCATCAGAGCTGGCAGAAACCGGAGGAGGAGGTTAATTAGACAGCCTTTGTCACCGTCTGGGCAGGAGATAATGGTCCTGAACCAGGAGGCAGGAGAGCCCCCCACCCCCACCCAATGACTCAGAGGCTTCTCAACCCGTGACAGAGAAAGAACTGGATTTGAAACAGAGGAGAGGTTAATTGAGAATGAGTCCAGTCTGGAAACAGCCGGAAATGACCAGTTGGCAGCTGAAGTGGGAGTGAGAACACTGTTGGGGAAGCGACCCAGGGAGAGGGATTCGGGAGTCAGCCACAGAGAAACAGGAGCTGAAACCCAGGAGGTGGCATGCCCAGAGCAGAGGTGGCACTGGTGACTTCCTGAGCTGAATCTAGTCTGCAGGATGAGCCACACGCAGCTCTGTTATTTAAATGCTTGAGTTTATTGTCAAGACATGGCTAAAACTCCAGATTCCCAGTGGCTCTTGTAAAGTGGAAGATCTGGTGAGATGGGCCAGCACCCTCTCAGAGTGCCCTACACTGGGCCGAGCAGGTCCTTCCAGACAAAGCACAGCCTCACCAGGGCCCCCAGACCCCATCCCTGCATTTATATTTGGTCCTGCCATGTCCCTGCAGGCACCTGGCTCTGCTCTCAGAAAGAAGAGATGAGGTCCTAAGTCAGATTCAGCGAAGGACAAGGAACTGGTTCAGAAACTGGAAAGGGCCCCACAGGTGGCATGTCACACAGACCCAGTGCCGGCCTTCTGTGTCCTGACCCTGCACCCACCAACTCCATGCTCCACTGTCTCACATCAGGACCATCCCTGCTCAGGGTCTTAGCTTACTGATCTGCACCTAAGGAGGTCAAAGTTCATGGTCTCTAGTCCATCTTCATGTGGGTTCCGGCATGCTGCCTGGAAAACCTGCATCCTCTCACCAGAGATCCCCAGGGAGTGAGGAATCCCAAAAACACCGAAAGAGGCCAGAAATGAGGAGATTCAGGGTGAAAGAACAGCCTTCTGGTCTGTGTCTAAAGGGCTCTCTGGAGAAGGAGGGATTGACCCCATATGGGTAGGGGGCAAGGGATAAGATTGGCAAAGCAATAACAGTTACTGAGATTACAGATGAAAAGAATGGTCATCTTTAAATATGCAGAGTTGTATTACAATAAAATAGGCTCCTTACAAGGTAATAAACTCCCCATCGCCAAAGCTCAGGCTGGAGAGTACACAGACAAGACGCATAAAGGATTCACAATCTGAGCAATCAAGAGCCTTCTCCAAAGCCCAGTGGGAGCAATTCCTCCCCAGCCCTGACCAAATCCAGCTCCTGGTAAGTCAGGATGGTCCTCTGGCCTCTGCTTCCTCAGAACCTTGAGCCTTCCCATCCAAGCCAGGCCAGCAGGCCTCTGGGCGTGGGGGGACCTGTGAAGAAACTCTACTGCATGGTCAGAGGCTAGAGGTCCATGAGGATTCGGGGAGCTGCATGGGGTGAGGGAGGGCCTCCCAGGGATGGTGGGGCCTAGGGTGGAGGGTCACAGGCTATTCAGTCTGCAGTTTCCTCTCCTGCATCCCTGCCTTTATCCTCCACATTAACACAGTTAGCCCTGTCCCATGGGATCATCAAGGAACATTCCACTCCACCTACCACAAGGAGACACCCTCGTGGGCTTCAGGAATAAGCAAAACCCCTCCTCCCCACCTGCCAACTCCAGGGGAGCTTTCTGTCCACCAAGAAACCAGAACAGGGACTCACCAGGGCTTCCTGGGCATAGTGGGTACCAGCTGGATGAAGGCCCAGAGCACACAGGCCCCTGGAGTTCGCAGACCTGGCCGTCTGGCAAATGGCACTTCCAGGTGCAGCCGTAGTGCCTGGTAATGAAATCAAGCCACAGCCTAATTGCCAGCTAAGCACCCGCCTGCCTTGCCTCTCCCTGCAGCCACTCACGCCCCAAGACTTCAGATCCCAAAACAGACATGTTCGTGGTTACCATAGGAACTTGCTAAAGCCAAAAAAGGCACCACACATGGGCCCTCGAAGCTCATGTCCACCTGCACAGGCGGGCATGCACACACACCTACTCGCGCCTATGCTTGCCCCCACGCGCCAGCAGTGTCCTCAGGCTCAGGGCCATCCTGAAGATCAACGAACCAGAGCCTAATATTCGAGATGGAAACAGGCTTGCTGCCCTCGGCCCCTCCTGGAGTGTGTCTGGAAGTATGCTGGTGCATGCCCCCGAGTGCTGATGTGGCCAGCTGTCGGTCACCTGAAGCTCACCTGTTAAAGGCACTCCAGGAGCTGAGCAGGGTGGCAGCCCCTGGCAAGAGACCCATTCTCATGGGCCTCAAGACACCTCTCCTCTGCCCCCTTCTGTGGGTTGCAGGTGTGAGGGTTGGGATGGAAGAAAATCTGGACAGAGACTGGGGGTGCAGGGGAGACTTTATACTCAGAGTCTTACTCCCTCCCCTCCCCCAAGCTGCCCAAACTCTCCATGAATGGGACCAGTATCCTCCCTGGGCTCACCCAGAAACCTGGCCATCTTGTCCTCTCCCTCTCCTCACCACATCCAAACCAGCTCCGAGCTGGGAAGTCCTTCCCCCACCACCTCCCTTTCCCCTTCCTCAGCCTCACCAATCAGTTAGAATGGGCCTTTAGACTTCATCGGACCATGTCACTCCCCTGGCTGTAAGCCCTCAATCAAGCCCGCCCCCCCCCCCCCCACGGGCCTGCCTAGGACACCCTAGCCTCCCCCCACTGCTCCTCACATTCCCACCCCGCTTTTTGTCTGGCGATAATAACAGCTCCAGGTTCTACCCGCCTGCCAGAGCTGCTTCACGCCCACTGCCTCCATGCGGGCTGCTGCTGCCTGGAGCACCTCTCTCTTCCCCACCGACCTCAGACACCCTTGAGATGGCTCTGGCAGCTCCAGGTTTCCACGAAGGCCCTCTCCATCCTTTCAGAGGGCATCCTAGGGTTTCTGCCACCCCCTGGCAACTGTCTGTCCCCCTGTGGAATTCCAGTGCCCAGGAAATGTTAGCTGAACTGACTCAGCCTCCTACCCCCAAAACCTCAAGCTCCCCCTGTCCTTGACAACTCCAGCAAACTCTCAGTGGACACCCTAGATGTGTAGGAGAGAAGCTGAGTCAGACCATCAGTTTCTAGAACATCTCTGTGGTGCCTCAAGATTCTTATAATCTACAGTAAACAAAGACTTGGAGGTTCACGCCTGTAATCTCAGCACTCTGGGAGGCGGAGCCAAGTGGACTGCTTGAGCTCAGGAGTTCAAGACCAGCCTGAGCAAGAGTAAGACCCCCATCTCTAAAAAATGCTGGGCATTGTGACGGGCGCCTGTAGTCCCAGCTACTCAGAAGGCTGAGGCAAGAGGACTGCTCAAACCTAAGAGTTTGAGATTGCTGTGAGCAATGACACTACAGCACTCTGACAAAGGTGACAAAGGAAGACTGTCTCAAAAAAAAAACTTGGCGGCCAAAGGTAGGAAAATGAATTGGTGATCATGGCCCTCAACCAGTGCATGAAAAAGCCATAAATTAAAAGCAAAGGGTGAACTGCAGAGCAATGGGCTTTCTGGAAGGAAGACTGGAAAGCTGCAGACTCAGGTTTGGTGCCCAAATACCTGGGCCCAGACTCCACTCTCTGCCCTCAAGATGGGAACATGGCTTGCCAACTCCGAGAGAACCAGGAGAGGCAGCTGGCTGCAACAACCTCCACCTGGATCTCGTGCGTGCTTTGTGCCAATTCTCACAGAATGGAGAGACAGGCACTTCCTGGACATAGCAGTCTCTGTCCTGCAGGGACAAGGGCTCTAGCAGCTGTCATCAGGGACGCCAGGGGCCAAGAGGAACTTCAATGAGACATGCTGTGGGCTCCTCTCCTGGGCAGCCACCACATTTCTAGTAGTATTTTGAATTCTTGGATGGTTAAATCTGAATCTTAGAATAGGGATGACGATGTGGTATCTCTGGCCAAATCACAGTACACCAGAAATGCTGCCCGCAGCCAGATGCAGGCTCCCTCTCCATCTCTATCCTGAGGAAGAGGTGAGAGGGCACATGCTCCATCACACACTTTGTCCCCATCCAGAGACACCATTTCTAGGGACTGAGGCCTGGGTTGGAATCTTTTTCCTACAAGGTAATGGGTTTTCAATTCCCCCCTCATCAGGAGTGTGCATGACGCTGTGCCTTCAGCAGTGGAAACAGTCTGCTCTGACCCACCCCTCCACTCCCTCCATCCCACTGTGGTCTGTTCCTATGTAGGATGGTAGTCTCAGGTGGCTGGAGCTCATGCAGCAGACAGACGGACGCACATGCGCACACACATACCCCTCTTCTTTCAGCGAAGAAGCCGAGGCCTCTGAGGAGAGAGGGCAGGTGACAGCAGAAAAGAATGGAGATTCGGGCTCAGCTCCGATAGCTCAGTGGTTTGGGGACTGGCCACAAACACCAAGGCAGGTGGGGGTTTGAACCTGGCCCGGGCCTGCTAAACAACAATGACAACTGCAACAACAACAAAAAAAAAAGCCAGATGTTGTGGCGGGCGCCTTAGTCCCAACTAATTGGGAGGCTGAGGCAAGAGAATCACTTAAGCCCAAGAGTTTGAGGTTACTATGAGCTGTGATGCCATAGCACTCTACCAAGGGCAACATAATGAGATACTGTCTCAAAAAAAAAAAAAAAAAGTGGAGGTTCAGGTCCTCACCCTCTGGGTACTGCTTCAGGAACCCCTCAGACACCTGGCCCTACCAACCTTGGCCCTCCTCTGAGGAAGTTTAGTCTGACTCAATACGGCAGACAAAGACCTTGTTCCAAACTGTCCCCCAAAGTAGTCTGGAGAAGGGGGAGGCCCATGGGCTAAGCCTGCCCTTCTCTCTCCAGCCCTCCACCGGCATGTGCAAGGCTAAGCATGATGACCCATACTTGATTCATTCAGCAAATACAGACTGGGAACCTGCTTTATGCTAAGCACTGGGGAGATGAAGTGTACAGAGCCTCTGTTCTCAAAAACACTCATGCACCCACACATTCACTTACTCAACAGTGAGCACCTACCATCACCAGGGTCCTGATGGTAATACAAAAGGATACAAGCCATGAACATAAATTCCTAGGTCAAGGCTAGAAGATAGCAGGCTGTACATTACTCCAGCATCCTCCCACTTTCAAGATGGAGAAACTAAGACTCAAAGAGGATAACAATTGGCCCATTTGTTAGGCCTGGGCTGTGACCTGGGCCTCCCAACACACGCTCCAAGCCTCTTTCTCTTGCATGGTTCTGCCACTACCCCCACTCTAGTGTTCCCACATGCCCCATAACCTCTCTGTCCCCACAGCAGTTACGTCCTTGCCTCTGAGGGTCATTCGCATCCAGGAAACACATATACACCTTGCCTGGGCCTCCAGCAGACGGATAATCCTCAGGAACCCAGGGGCATTCACTCCCTTAGTGCCATGGGGCAAAGGTGCTTTTTGTGGCCACTCTACATACACAGCCCAGTAGCAATGTTGGGGAAAGAACATAGGAAAGTTGGGCAGGGAGAACCACTCAGCTCCACTCTGGACAAAGGAGCCACAGATAGACCCATGTTCAAATCCCAGTTCCATGACTTGAACAAGTTTTCTAAACTCTCCAAGTCTCCAGAGTAATAGTACCTGTTTCATGAGATGGCAGCAAAGCCCCAGGAAAACTGTGCAAAGAAAACTAAGCACACAGGCCAGGCATGGTGGCTCACACCTGTAATCCTAAAGGCAGGAGGATTGCTTGAGGTCAAAAGTTCGAGAACAGCCTGAGCAAGAGCGAGACCCTGTCTCTACTAAAAATAGAAAAACTAGCCAGATGTTTCAAGAAGTGCCTGTCACCCCAGCTGCTTGGCTGGGGCAGAATCACTTGAACCCAGGAGTTTGAGGTTGCTATGAGACACCACGGCAATCTGGCCTGGGCAACAGAGACTGTCTCAAAAAAAAAGCTTAGCACACAGTAAGTGCTTAATAATGGTAAGGCCAAAGCCCACACCTTCAGAGCTGCATGCCTCAGGGACACCTCCAGCAGTTGCATGGCTGACTGTCTTCATGTCAAGAGCATCAGGTCCCTGGGGAGGGAGCTACGGCTATCAGGGAGCACCAGCCACAGCCCAAGGATGTCTGCTGCTCAGCCGAGAACTCAATGGGCTGTACCATCGAAGGAAAGATGCCTCACCCAGCAGAGGCAGAGGAAGGAGACTTCTTGGTGCCTGGGAGAGCCCTAGCCGTGTGCATTTGGATGCCTAACTGACCTGCCAGTGAGCAGAAGCACATCCTGGGCATCTGGGCAGAATTCTATATTAGGTACTGCCAATGGGGATGGGAGTGGGAGCTGATCATCCTTTACTCCCAAGGGAATTGAGGGTGGCTCGATAAAATTTCTTATGGTGTCTGCCCAGCCCTCAACCTTCTTTCTTCCCTGAGAACTAACCCTCCTGCACAGTGAGGTTTCACCCATATAACCCCATCTCTCCAGCTAAACTGATTGAACTGGGACTATAAACCACCCGCAGCTGGACCAAGGAGGTGCTCTCTGCTTAACAGCTTTATTGAGATGTAATTTATAGATCACTTTAAAGTATATAATTCAATGATTTTTTAGTACATTCACAAGGCTGTGCAACCATTACTACTATCATTACATGCTATTTAATTCCAGAACATTTTCATCATCCCCCCCCCCATGAAAAGCTTGTATCCTTTACAATTCACTCCTCCCCCAACAAGCCCCCAAGCCCTAGACCACCACTAATCTACAATATTTCTATCAATTTGCCTATTCTAGACATTTCATGTAATCATACAACACGCGGTCTTTTGTGTCTGGCTGCAAGGTTTGTGCATATTATCACATGTATGTGTCAGTACTTCATTCCTTTTTATAACCAAATAGAACACATTTCAATCATCTGCTCTTTTGTTGATGGAAATCTGGGTTGCTCACTTAGGGCTATCATTATTAATGCTGCTATGAACACTTCTTGTACACGTTTTTGTGTAGATGTATGTTTTCATTTCTCATGGGGATATACCTAAGAGTTTAGTGGTTGGTCATATGGTAACTCTGTTTTAACCTTCTGAGGAACCGCCAGACTGTTTTCCAAAGAAAATGTTTTCCATCATTTATTTCTGATCTCTGAATTGTATAAGATTCTTCTATAAATGTGTCTTTGTGCCACTACCACACTGTCTTAATTACAGTAGCTTTGCAGTAAGTTTTGAAACGAGGAAGTGTGAGTCCTCCAATTTTGTTCTTCTTTTTCAAGATTATCCTTAAATTTCCATATGAATTCTAGGATCAGCTTACCAATTTCTGCAAAAAAAAGCTAGCTCGGATTTTGAAAAGTTTGGGTTTCCAGTTCCCGGTTCAACCCCTCCTGAACTGTAGCACCACTTCTTCCTCTTGGTTTCCCTGAAGTACCCTGGTGTTTTTTCCATAAATCCCTTCTCTTGTTTAACCAGATTACACTGGGGTTTTATTTCTTGCAATCAAAAGAATCTTAACCAATAAAATTAGGAACACAGAGCTATACAGTGTCCAAACCAATTTCTCAAGACCACCTCCCCAGATACCGCCCCCTCTTCACTCTATTTCCTAACTGGTTCCCTTTTAGGTTACAAATATTGTATTAATATTTACCAGTTAAAATAAATAAACCCTCAATAAATGCTTGTGAAATTGAATCATATGTCCTAAGACAGCACCAAAAGAAAACTCCTACCACTCCATACCCCTTAGCAACTCTGCTTCAGGTCTATAATCTCATTCAATACTCAAATATGCTCTGGGAAGCTCTAGGAAGGCCAGACATTGTTGCGCCCATTGGACAAAAGATAAGAAACAAGTCCAGAGAAGTCAAGAGTCTTGGCCTGAGCACTGGGCTGTGCTGAGACTCACCCATGCCAAGCCAGCACAAGCAAGGGACAGGGTGCCTATTGTCCTGCCTTTAAGACCTACTTTAGAAGCCACCTCCTCCCAGCAGTCTTCCAGGACTACTCCAAGGCACTCCCAGTGTCAACTCTAGAAAAAGACTGAAAGCTCTCATCCCAGCCCTGCTAACACAAACCAGAGAAGGAAGCCTCTTATTTTGATCCCTATGTGTGCCAACCCTCAAGACTGGCTGTGCATTGCCCAGGGACCTGTATCCAGCGGATACACAGTCACTGCTGGCAACTGAATGGTATGACAGGAGGACCAGCCAGCAAAACCTTTCCTCTGAGATGGGGGAGTGACAGCCCAGAGGAGCTGCCTCTGAAGAACAGCAACTCATTGGAGGCATTCTTCATGCATGACCTAATTCACATGCAGCAAGGGAATATTTTGAACTAGCGGCCAATGTTATTTTCCTCCTAGAGATTCCTTTTCAATTCACTCAATTGGAGCAGGTGGTTAGTCAGTACTCGTGGCCCCAAGGGAAGGATGCAGATGGAAGTAGGCTACATTTTAAGTCTGAAATGAGAAAGAGCCCTTGGATGGAAGAGTAATGGGGATTTTTTGCTTAAAAAAAAAAAAAAAGAAGAAGAAGAAAGAAGATTGGGATGCAGACAAAATGGTTTGGCCAGGAAGATGGTAAAGGGAGAGAGGTCTAAGGTTCTAGGAGAGAGGTGTGCCTGGACAGACCTGGGAACAGATAGTAAACTGAGGCAGACAATTCTCAGACCCCGAGTCTGGGGTAGAAGTCTCAGAAGGCCTGAGGGCCAAGCTGATCAGGATGACATATGTCTGGTAACAGATGACTCAATGAGCAGCTGACACAACACACACACACACACACCCTGGGGAATGGCAGAAAAATAGCCTGAAAGGGTTGGGATGTCACATAGAAAATACAATTATCTCTGTTACACTCCTAAGTCTGTGTCCTGGAAGTCACACTTGCTACACACATTTCTACCACTCTGGTCCCTGCTGGGTCCACTCTTGCCTCTGAGTGGACTCCAGTTTAGTTTTCTCCAGATACCCCAGAAATTAAGAGCCTGGTCCAAGCCTTCTCCAGTCCAGAAGTCCCCCAGACTCAGACTGTAATCTGACAAATGCAACAGCACGTCTCACATTTCCCACACACCAGGGGAATGAGGGCCCCAGAGGAGCTCTGGTCTACCATCATCTTTGACCTCCACAGAACAGAAAGTGGCTACTTACTTGACCTTCAGACTCGCCAACATCGTCTTGTCGATCCTGCCAAGAAAAAAGCAAGGGCTTCAGTCAGCACAGGGCTGAAGGTTCCCAAATCGCATCTGCAGGGGACAGGATCCTAGGCCAGCCCAGACTACCAGACTGGAAGGACTCTGCAGGGGACAGCTGCGACAGTGGCCAGTTCTCCCCAGCCAAGAAAGGGAAGACTGTGCGTTCTGAGAGGGCTGGACCCAAACAAAGCCCTACAAGATGAGTACTGTTATTGCCCCCATTTTAGAGATGAGGAAACTGAGGCTCAGAGGGCAAAATCACTGGCCCAGTCTGAATCCAGGCACTTGATCCCAGACCCTAGATTTTTTTTTTTTTTTTTTTTTTTTTAATATAGAAAGGGGATCCCTTTATGGCCCTTTGGTTTGGTGGCAGTGCAAAACCGCTAACACCAACACCCACCTCTT
>CAUYPK010031732.1:0-21392 GCA_963574355.1 Loris lydekkerianus | reverse complement strand
AAAAATAGCCGAGCATTGTGGCGGATACCTGTAGCTCCAGCTACTTGGGAGGTGGAGGCAGGAGAATTGCTTGAGCCCAGGAGTTGGAGGTTGCTGTGAGCTGTGATGCCACGGTACTCTACCCAGGGTGACAGCTTGAGGCTCTGTCTCAAAAATAAACAAATAAATAAATAAATATGTTAGATCTTTAAAGAAAACAAAAAACAAAAAAAAGATAATATGAATAATGGTATGCCAGTGTATTAGATAATTTAGTTGAAGTGAACAAATTTCTAGAATCACACAAACTACCAAAATTAACTCAGGAAAAAATAATATAAATAGATGCATTATAAATGAAGAGATTGTATTAATAGTAGAAAACAACCACCAAGAAGTTTCACTTCTGAAAGTTCACTAGTGAATTCTACCCAATGTTTGAGAATATTTAGAATTAATTCTTCACTAACTCTTCAAGGAAAGAACCAGCAAAAACACTATTCAGCTCATTCTATGTTTGCCAGTATTGCAATAATAAAAACCATGCAAAGACATCAATAGAAAAGAAAATTCAGATTAATATTTCACATAAATATAGATGTAAACTCTTCAAAAATTAAAAATAAAACAAACAGAATCCAGCAACATAGAAATATAATTATATCCCATGACCAAATTAGAATCATTCCTGGTATCCAAGATTGTTGAATAGCCAAACGTTATTAGAATAATACACCATATAATGGCAATAATTTAAAAAACCCACATGACTATCTCAATAGATTCAGAAAGGGAAGTTGAGAAAAATCCAACATTATTTTATGATGAAAACATTTAAGAAAGTGGGAATAAAACGAAACATCCTCAAACTGATGCAGCGCATGTGACCATCCCATAACTAACATACTTAATGGTGAACGCTTGTGTTCTTACTTGCTAAGATTAGGAACAAGGTAAGTATATTCAGTTTTAGCATATCTACTGATCATTGTACTAAAGGTGCTAGCCTGGATAATTTGGCAACTGACAGAAAAAAAAAAACAAACATGTAGATGGGAAAGGAAGAAGAAACACAATTCCTTTATTCACAAATGACATTACATCTAGAAAATCACAAGAAATTAACTGAAAACAATTACAACTGAAAAACAAGTGCAGCAAATTTAACAAGATACAGGATTAGTTAAAACACATTTTTGTACGTAAAAAATGAACAATCCTTAAATGAAATTAAGGAAACCATTGTAGTATAATATTACCAAAAGGAAAATACTTAGAAAAACGTTAACAGAAGAATATCAACATGAACCCTGAAAACTACAATATATAACTAGTGTTGGAAACTCCTAAATATTATTCCTAAGCCTCCTCTCCTTGGCTTTGAGAACTTTTTCTTTATAGGAGAAAAAAAAGATGTTGAATTCTTAGTCATTATTTTATTAATGTAGGGCTTAGGGTGAGATCTGTATATCTGAATGAATATTACTATCTTCCTTTTTATGTATAGAAGACAAGAAATGATAGTCCATATCCCACAGGGCAGAATATCACAGACTGTTTCCCTTCACCAGACGTCTGCCACTTATACTGTATTTGATGGATCCTGATATTATACCAATATGTGTTAAGAGAAAGAACTGAGATCCAAAGAAGGGAGAGTAGGAATTCAAAAGTGGGAGGTAGGAGGGTTCTGGGAAGACCAGTGATGAGTTTTCTTAATCTGCAGAATGGAGTCACTGAGGAGAAATTGTAGGATCAAAGAATATAATGGCAATTTGGCAGGGTGTAGTGCCTCATACCTGTAATCCCAGCACTTTTGCAGGCTGAGGCTGGAGGAGTTCTTCAGCCCAGGAATTTGAAGTTTCAGTGAGCTATGATGAAACCACTGCACTCTTGGTGGCAGAGCAAGACCCTGTCTCAAAAAACCCCCCACAGAAATTTGAACACAGTGGGGTACTTCCCCAACAAAGTGGGGAAATTTAAAACAGACATAGTTCTTTGGGAAAAAGTCAAGCTCCTCATATCCACATCCACCCACGCAAACTTACATCTACCTTTTATCCCAGCATCCATTTCACCACTCAAGCCCAGGTCAAAATGGATGACTGACACAAGCCAAGCATTTCTCAGTCTGTTTGTTCATATATTTATGACCAAGTTGGCTTACTTTCTCACCCTCGGTAGAGTGCTATGGTGTCATAGCTCGCAGCAACCTCAAACTCTTGGGCTCAAAGTGATCCTCTTGCTTCAGCCTCCAGAGTAGCTGGGACAATGATAGCCTGCCATAAAGCCCAGGTATTTTTAGAGACAAGATCTCCCTCTGGCTCATGCTGGTCTCAAACTCCTGAGTCCAGGCAGTCCACTCACCTTGGTTTCCCATAGTGCTAGGATTACAGGTGTGAGCCACTGCACCCGGCCCATTTCCCACTTTAAAGAGGGCTGGTGATAATAACAGGAGCTAAGCAAGAGTGAGACCCTATCCTTCTTTTGGATATATACATAGTACTGGAAATGCTGGGTCATATGGAATTTCTCTCTTTAGTTTTTTTGTGGATGCTCCATACTGTTCTCTAGGGTGGTTGCAACAGTTTACATTCCCACCAGCAAGGAACAGGTGTTTCCCTTTCTCAATATACCCCCAAGCACTCATTATGCCTGCCTCTTTGATAGAAGCCATTTTTAACTGAGGTGAGATGATATCTCAATGTAGTTTTGGTTTTTATATACCATGAAAATAGGTACTTAATTATGTATTAATTTTTTAATTGTTAAAAATTAGTTAATTTTAAATTAATGTTTTTAATTTTAATTTTTTAAAAGTCATCCTCTGATGACTAATGACACTGAACATTTTTTTCATATACCTGTTGACCACTTGTATGTTGTCTTTTGAGAAATGTCTATTCATATCCTTTGCCCATTTTTTAATCAGATTGTTTGATTTTTTTTCCTATGGAGTTCTTGGGTATCCTAACATACATTAGTTACTAATCCCTTGTGAGAAGGATAGTTTACAAATATTTTATCTCTTTTCGTGAGTTGTCTCTTCCATTCGTTGATTGTTTCCTTTGCTGTGCAGAGGCTTTCAGCTAGATGTGATCCCATTTGTCAAATTTTACTTTGAGGGTATTACTCAAGAAGTCCTTGCTTCCACCAGTGTTCTGAACCATTTTCCCAGTGCTCTCTCTTAGTAGTTTCATAGTTTCAGGACTCAGACTTACATCTTTCATCCATTTTGATTTGATTTTTGAATCAAATGTAATCAAATGGAATGGTGAGAGAGATGCAATTTTCTGCATATGGATATCCAGGTTTCCCAACACTGTGTGTTGAAGAGGTTGTCCTTTTGCCACTGTCTGTTCTTGGCAATTTTGTCAAAGATAAGTTTTTTATAGGTGAGTAGGTTTATTTCTACATTTTCTGTTCCTCGGCATTGGTCTATGTGTCTGTACTATATTTTGTTTATTATAACTCTGTGGTATAATTTGTAGTTAGATAATGTGATTCCTCCAGGAATAGCTCAGGATGTCCTTGGCTATTTGGGGTCTTTTGTAGTTCCATATAAATTTTAGGTTTATTGGGCAGCACCTGTGGCTCATTGGGTAGGGCACTGGACCCATATACCAAGAGTGGTGGGTTCAAACCTGGCCCTGGCCAAACTGCAACAACAACAACAAAATAGTTGGGTGTTGTGGCAGATGCCTGTAGTCCCAGCTACTCAGGAGGCTGAGGCAAGAGAATTGCCTAAGCCCAGAAGTGGAGGTTGCTGTGAACTGTGATACCATAGCACCCTACCAAGGGTGATAAAGTGAGACTCTGTCTCTAAAAAGAAAAGAAAAGAAAAATTAGGGGGTTTTTTTGCTAGTTCTGCAAAGAATGTCATTGGTGTTTTCAGGGGATTGCATTGAATCTGTAGATTTCTTTGGGTAGTGTGAACATTTTAACAATATTGATTCTTCCAATCTATGAGCAGGAAATAGCATTCCTTTCATCGTGTCCTCTTTAATTTCTTTCATCAGTGTTTTTAGTTTTCATCGTAGAGACTAGCCACTTCTTTAGTTAAGTTTATTTCTAGATTTTTTTATTTGTAGCTCTTGCAAATAGGATTATATTCTTGGTTTCTTTTTTATATTGTTTACTATTGGCATATAAAAGTGCTACTGATTTTTGTATGTTGATTTTGTTTTCTGGAATTTTATTGAATTTGTCAACTCTGATAATATTTTTATGGAGTCTTTAGGCTTCTTAGATATAAGATCATATTTTATAAACAAGATATCTTGTAAACAAGGATAATTTGACTTTTTCTTTCCAGTTTGGATGCCCTTTACTTTCTTCTCTTGTCTGATTGCTCTAGCTCAGCGCTTTTCAGCCTGTGGGTATTAAAGGGTCCTGGCCATTAGGAAGGTTGAGAACCACTGCTCTAGCTGCAACTTCCCCTACTATGTTGAATAACAGTGGTGAATGGGAACATCTTTGTATTATTCCAGATATTAGAGGAAAATCTTTAGTTTTTCCCCATTCAGCATGTTACTATCTGGTGTCTGTCATATATTACTTTTATCTACAATCTTGTAATTGTAAGAAATTTATAATATAATCTTCTTGTAATTACAAGAAATTTACTAAAAACCTTTTGGAACTAATAAACCAGTTAAAGGAAGTACCAGGATGTAAGATCAATATACAAAAATCCATTGTATTTCTGGCCAGGAGATGAACAACCCCAAAATGAAATTAATTCAACAATTCTAGTTACAAAAATATTTATTCAAAGCAAAATACTTAGAAATGGGTGGCGCCTGTAGCTCAGTGGGTAGGGCGCCAGCCACATACACTGAGGCTGGTGATTTCCAACCCAGCAGGGGCCTGCTAAACAACAATGATAACAACAACAACAAAAACAAAAATAGCTGGGCATTGTAGTGGGCTCCTATAGTCCCAGCCACGTGCAGGCTGAGGCAAGAGAATCACTTAAGCCCAAGAGTTTGAGGTTGCTGTGAGCTATGCACTCTACCCAGGGCAATAGCTTGAGACTCTGTCTCCAAAAAAAAAAAAAAAAAAAAAAATTAGAACTAATCCTGACAATAATGTGCAAACTTGAATACTGAAATTACTATACAAGGCTCTCCTCCTTGACTCTGGGTATTTTACCTTCATAGGGGGAGGAAAGGGATTGCATTTTTGGCCTGATATTAATTTATTTTAGAGGTGGGTCCAAGATGAACTCTACATGATTATATGTGTGTTATAGTCTCCACTTTTTTTTTCAAGACAGAATCTCACTTTTTCACCCTGGCGTCTTAGCTCACAGCCACCTCAAACTCTTGGGCTCAAGTCCCAGCCTCCCAAGTAGCTGGGAATATAGGTCACAGCGCCACAACGCCGAGCTATTTTTAGAGATGAGGTCTTGCTTTGCGCAGGCTGGTCCCCAACCCATGAGCTCAGGCAATCCACCTTTTAAGGATAAATGACTGAGGGCCATATGAATTCACAATTTATATCTTAGAGGGACGACTATAAGGCACTGATTCCCCCAACTTACCCCTGTCAATTATGCTTTATTTAAAGGGTCACCAAGCATCCTATCAACAGCTATTTGAGAGACCTGGGATTTAAAACTCTGAGGAAGGGAGGCTAAGGATTCCACATCTGAGGGAAGAGGGCTCTGGGAAAATCAAGGCTGAGTCTCCTGGATTTGCAGAATAGAGTCACAGAGTAGTAAATTTTGGATCAAAGAAGATACTGGCATTTGAACAAGGATCGACATATATTAGAAAAAGAAAAGGCGAGGGATAGGTTTTGGGCAACAGTCAAGTCTCTCACACTCTTATCCACCTTCAGCCAATCTTCAGTCCTCCTTTGAACCCAGACCCCAAAACACACTGATGACCTAATAACCTGATGACTCAAACAAGAAATTTTTGTTTCTGAAGGACCAGAACTGTCTTTTAGAGTGGGAGCTCTGGGAAACTTCTGCAAGAAATACATTGCCTGGTGTGGGAGCAGAAATCAGGGAAAGTAAAAATTCAGGTCTGCATTATATGTACAAAGAAAATAAGCTGAACAAAATAAAAAAATAAAGACACTAAAGATTTCATAAATGGATGGGTTGATGGAACGTGATTCTATAGAAATATTTATGAGATGATGTGTACATTTGCAAAAGGATTGTGGAGTACACCTACCTTATGACCCTGTATTTTTTTCCACCGTATACACTATAACAGTATTACCAACTGAATAATATAATCCACTGAAGACGCTCAAATTAGTTTAGTGGGAGATAACATTTTTTTATGGGATATACAAGAGTTACCTTATGTTTTTTTCAAGCTTTAGAATGTACTTGTGGAATATAGTCCTGGCTCCTAAAAACAAATCACTTGTAATCAAACTAAAAAAAAACAAAATTAAAACTATTAATCTCAGTATGTTATAATGTTTGCCCACATTCTAATTTTCCTTAGTTCCACAGTGTCTCAGGTTGTCAATCCGGGATCATTACTAGAGAAGCCGAATTCACGTCACTGTCGTGTGAATAGAGAGCCGGCTTGCTAATTTAGATCTGGCTTCAGTCACAGCCCAACTTGCACCTGAGAAGTAAACAAAACTTCTTCCTTGAGCCAAAGGGATGACCGCAGGGCTTCTGGGAAATGGAGTCTAGGTTCTGATGGCGTCATTAGCATATTGCCACGGAAGTACTTTTCAGAGTTCCTTGTACGCATGTGCTGATCCGGCCACTGCCACCGTTTCTTTCTCGGAATTTCCTGACCTTATTGTTTTGGGATTTTAGGTACCTGAAGTAGGTCTACGGCTAAAAAAGGAGCCTTTGGGCTTTTGGTGACCCTAGGGGACAGGACGAGTGCCTCCCACCCCTACTTACAGTAGCTTAGCTCTGAGGCGAGCGGGGCCTGGCGTGCAGGTGCGTGCAGCAGACCTGGCCCGCGCTGGGAAGGCGCAAACTGGGCTGGGCTGTGCTGTCCACAGCCTTTGTGTCGGAAAACAACGTTCCCCAAGAAGGGGTTTGGGTTTCTGGGGCTGCAAAAACTGAACTCTAACCTGGACGAACTCACTAGCGCTTCAAAGACCCAAACGAATCCCAGAAAAGGGAGAATTTAGCCATATTACTTATGCGAAGCAGATTAGGAGATTCTACTTCCCCAGGAAAACTATGAACGACTCTTGCTGTTGAAAAATTGGACCACCTTTCAGAAGGGAGTGGTGAGTTTGGGTGAGAAGGATAGGCAAGGGACAAGGAAATGTTACTTCTTAGCCGTGTATGTTCTGTGGTGGTGGAATAATCTGTCCTTATTGCACTGTGCGAATGTTTCTGAATCTTGGCTCTCTTAAACCTGTCACCAAATTGGATATCTAGAGATACTCTGATGCTCCCTCTATCCTGATGTTACAGTTCATGAAGGGCTTGCCCAGATGTTTCTGCCTTATTTAAAAGTTGAAATGTTTGGCTGTGAAGAGATAAGTGACTTACCCAGGCTCACATCTTATGTAACATCCTGACATCTTGGCTAGGTTTACTCGTTTTACCACAGTTAACTCCAAACACCTGTTTGTTTCTTACATTTTTGTTACAGTGAAACCTATGAATAATAGAATCACCACTGCTTTACAATACCTTCTCTTAAACATTCCTGTTCCTTTTAATCCCCAACATTTTCTGAGACTTGTGTGTCCACTTAATGTCAGTAATCTATTCCTAAAAATCAGATTCTACAGGAAAATATGAAAGAGCTTCCTTACATTGTTTAAAATGGGAATAATAGGCTGAGGCACATTTGCGTAGACAAACACAGAGAAATGTCTGCATATAAGTACAACAGAATCTTGTTATGTTGTAAAATACTTTAAACATATCTAAGCCATTCCCTGAGTTACAAACATCCCACTTAACATACATCTCATACTTATAAATGGAGACTATTAGAGGTAATAGGTAAATGAACCTGTTCCAACTTATATACAAATTCAACTTCAGAAAAAACCTACAGAACTTATCTTGTTTGTAACCTGGTGACTGCCTGTAGTTATTTAATCTTAAGAGAATTGTTTTGTTTGATTCATATGACTTCATCCATGCTCAAGTCCATACACTTGACAGTTGTTGTGCTCCTCAAAATTTCCCCATTATCATTTTGAAGTTTTAATTATTGTACTTGCATGTAACTGAAGACTGTTTCTTCCATTGACATGTGTTTTAAAAATACTGATTCCAGGGCTTATGTGTATCAAATCTGTCCTCTGTAATGAATCAATGCAAATTTGTAGGTTCACCAGAAGAGCCCTTTTCATGATGGTAGTTTTATGAATCAGCATTTGGACTGAGCTTAGCTGAGAATTCCTCAGTAGTGTTGTTTAGGATCACAAATGAGGCTTTAATCAGCTTATGACATGACTGAGGCTGGTTGGTTTAGGATAGCTACACTTAAGATTGTTAGGGGTTCTTGCAGAAATTTGATTGTCTCTTTGTCTTCAACATATTAGCCCAGGGTTCTTCACAGTATGACTGTGGCAATCATCAGTGGGCAAGTACTTTTCAATCTATGTTTGTATCACCTTCGCTCATGTCCTCTTGGCCAAAGCAAGTCAAATGACAAAGCCCAGTCTATCATCAGACAGGACTGTGTGAGGGTGTAGATACTTGGAAACGCATTACTTGGAGACATTACTGAGACAGCATACAACAAGAAAAGCACATTTTATACTTTTTTCTATATAATCATGGGTGGAAAATGTTGACTTCTAACATGTGTAACTTTCTTTGAAATGTGGGTATTTAAGCACAAGGGATAAGGTAGTAGAAACATAAGTCCTCTGTGGTATCCCCATGTTAATAGAAAAATCCTTCATATGGCTCAATGTATTTCTGTAACATTAATTTTAGTGAAGAGACTGTTTAATTCTTTGGTATAAATTATTGAATTATTTCTTTCAAGAACAATTGTTGCTAAATCAATTGCTAATAAGTGTTTTCATTAACTCAAAAATAAAATGTGTGTCTGACTTGTACCAGTTAGGGTACCTGTGAGTAATCTTTCATTGGACCTTTCTTATCATATCTTATGTAACAGACTGTTTTCTTACATGGAGGCTTTTCTCTTGTTGCTCTCTTCTAGCTAATGTGTGGAGTGTTTTCAGCAGGAGCATCTAGGGCCAAGCTAGGCCAGTTCTCTCATGACTTCACTCCATTTACCATCTCTCCAGGGGATGCTTCCAGAGTCCTCTATGGGTTTCCTGGAGCAGGAAAAGATGAAAAAATCTCTGGTGAGCTGTTAGTTTCTTTATTCTCCATTTTGTTTTGCATGGTATTTTATGAGCTTCATGATGTCCATGAATTAAAACAGACGAGTTAGGAATTAGCAAAAACTTAGCTTCTAGGAAATGTATATAAGTTAAAATTTGCAGATATAGGCAGAGTATGAGACCTTAGCATGGTAAGTTAACTGCATGTTTTCTTTGGTGTTTTTGGTGGCATGACAAAAAGTCAGGCATATTTGTCATAGAATGATGTAGTGAAAAGTTTTTTTATGACTGATCAGAAAATAAACACTTTCAGCATTCAGTAATGGAAAGTTACCTGGCGGTAATGCAAAATTCACATAATAAAGTTTTTCTGGAGTTTGAGAATAGTATGATCCCAGACAATTTTATTTATTTATTTATTTATTTATTTATTTTTTATTTTTTTTTAGAGACAGTCTCACTTTGTCGCCTCTGGTAGAGTCCGTGGCATCATAGCTCACAGCAACCTCAGACTTAAGGGCTCAAGCCAGCCTCCCGAGTAGCTGGGACTACAGGCACCGGCCATAATGCCCAGCTATTTTTTTGTTGCAGTTTGGCTGGGGCCGGGTTTGAACCCACCTCCCTTGGTATATGGGGCCAGTGCCCTATTCACTGAGCCATAGGTGCCCATCCAATCCCTGACAATTTTAGGAGGATTGTATTTGACTCATGGATAAAAACCTGGAATATCTAAAGCAGTGGTTCTCAACCTATGGGTCTCGACCCACAGGAACTGTGTTAAAGGGCCACGGCATTAGGAAGGTTGAGAACCACTGATCTAGAGGATTGAGTTGAACACAGCTCCTTATGTAAACCTCCATATGATTCTCTCAGGCTGTGTGTATAAGTTAGTCAAGCAGCAGTGTGTTGAAAGTTCTATCTGGCACATGTTCCCAGTGCTCATTTATGGTGTCTATAGGAAAAATTTCTATGTAGTGTAATTATTTCTTATAGGTGTTTTGGTGTCAGAACTGGTTTATGGAGTTACCTATGCTTATATTTTAAACTTAGATAAGAAAATTCATAGACGCTTTCAAAATAAATAGACCTTTGTTTATACAAAAGTAAGAATATGGTTATAGTACTACGGTAGGGTTATTGTGTCCTTAGAGTGCTCTTCTGTGTGAGCCTTCATGGGTGTTCTGGTACAACTGCAAAATTCATTGAAGAAATGAGAATGATTACTATGAAATCAGACCTCTGATATATTTTTCTGCAGTTAGTGGGAAAGCATCACATGTGGATTCATACTATTTAGACTACTGGGGAAATTCTTTTTCAAGTGTAATCTGGGTTACACATTTTCAAGAATCATTCAGTAAAAGTTCTTGAAAAGGTCTTTTGTAAAATTAGTAAAATTAGGCTTGAAATAATTAGACCAGAAATGTCTACAGATCTGTGACTCAAAAAGGCCACTGTATGGAGAATACTAGATTCTGTTACAAAAGAATGATTTCTGTATTTGTTTTTCTGCAAGTCCTAAAGGCAAGTTTTTTTATTTGTTCATGCTTCCCACTTCAAGCTTTTTTTTTTTTTTTTTTTGTTTTGTTTTGTTTTTTGGAGACAGAGTCTAACTCTGTTCTGTTGCCCTAGGGTTGAGTGCTATGGCATCATAGCTCACAGCAACCTCAAACTCTTGGGCTCATGTAATTCTCTTGCCTCACCCTCCCAAGTAGGTGGAACTACAGGCTACAGCTGGGACCACAATGCCTGGCTATTTTTAGAAATGGGGTCATACTCTTGTTCAGGCTGGTCTTGAACTCCTGAGCTCAAGGAGTCAACTCACCTCGGCCTGTCAGAATATTGGGATTACAGTTAGCCAACCCAGCCCCCACTTCGAGCTTTTTTGTTTGTTTGTTTTCTTTTTTTTTCCCCCCCAACTTCAAGCTTTTTAACACAAGACTACATGGCCTTGAATGTTTGCCTGAGGGCTCTTTGAAGGAAATCATTATGATAGTATCCAGTGACATGATGTTGCACTTTCCTAGGCAGTATAATTCAGAGGTCATCATCCAGGAGCACACTTGACACAACTAAATACTTGTGGAATTTACAAGAGATTCAATTCTCAGAAACAAAGTCAGTAAGTATGTTGTGAGTCACATACAACTCACGTGGTGTACAGTGTGAAAATTGATTCTGTCACCACATGAGTTGCATAAAACTCATGCATAGAAAATAAAAAATAATATATTTCCACCAAATTAGAAAGGATCATTTTGTTTTCAAAGTTTTTGTTCTATTTTTGTTATAAAACACGGTGCCCCCAAGGAAAAGAGATTTTTCTAAGGTGGCAGTAAATGTATTGTTAGAGAGGTACCTTTTAACTTAGCATGAATTTTCCATCTGCACAACTTACCCTCTATGATGTAAATGTAGCACTCGGAAATACATGTGTTAGTGTTGGTTCCCTGAATTTTATACTGTATCATCCAGAAAATTACAGTATCTACATTGAATTTGTGGATCTTATGTTATCTTATTTCTTCAGGGAAAAAATACATTAGAAAACATTTCTACGTTAACAATCGTCTTTTTGAGTAATTCCACTCCTATGAATGAGAAACAGTATTCTTAGGTCTCTCCTTTCGTTTGTATTTAAATTAAGAATTCTTTCCATGGCCACTTTGTGAATATTTGTTTTTCTTTCAGAGACTGTTGACATTCAGGGATGTGACCATAGAATTTTCTCCAGAAGAATGGGCGTGCCTGGACCCTGCTCAGTGGAATTTATATAGGGATGTGATGTTAGAGAACTACAGAAACCTGGTCTCTGTGGGTGAGGATAACTTCAATAAATAATTGCTATTCTATGCCAAGGATTTCACATCCTTCCTTTGTAGAATGTTTTTTTGGGGGGAGTTCCTGCTTTATATGAATGAGTTTCAGGTCTTTGTTTCCAAAGAAAATTTGGAGATTTGTTAGTATAGAAAGAATTCTTCAAGATATTTTATCTTGACATTACTTTTACCCTTTTCTAATCTGATCTGTATCCTTCATTCTAGATGAGTGGCAATTTCAGATATTTAGTGGTACAAAATACCGTTATCCACACCTTAAAATCCAATTTGCACCATCATTTTTGGTTCACTACTATTGAGTGACACAGATAAAGATCCACAAATTTTAAGTACTTCTTCCGTATTCTAAAATTTCTGTCAGAAAATGATTAATTTACTGAAAGCTGCTGCTATAATGTTCTTTTTTGTCTGCTGAGCACAGCATCAGCTTGGTAATTGGAGAATCCTAGCAAGACTCATGTTACTTTTTTCTAATAAAACAGGTCTTGCTGTCTCTAAGCCAGACCTGATCACCTGTTTGGAGCAAAGAAAAGAGCCCTGGAATGTGAAGAGACATGAAGCAGTAGCAGACCACCCAGGTAGGTGGGAGTGAAGGAAGCAGATGACACAGCTGAGAGGTCCAAAGGTCAAGGAGGAAGCCAGACCTGAAAATGTGGTTGGGAAGTTCTGCTCCAATGGAAATGGTTTCTTTCTCTTAGTGTCACATATGGGCATCTCTGTCCCTTGTTATTCTCAAGGGACTTGACTTCCTTTTCAATGATCTACCTTTACATGTACAGCAAGAGTCAGTGTCCTCTTTGTGGCTAATAAGAGACACAGGATCTGATTGCTCTTGCTCTGCTTCTCAGGAGGACTCTATGATACACCATTTGTTAATTTTCCATTTTATATTGGAATGTGTAAATATAGTGGTGCTAATAGTATTCAATTCAGTAATCTCAGAACACCACAAGCATATGTTATGTTTTCTGCTTTATGGTTTCCTATCCTCTGAAAGTATCTAGTGTGATTCTACAGAAATTCAGTCAGTAATATTTTCAGAAGACTAAGTATCTTCCTAAATATAATAAAATCTAATGTTTTTCTTCTAAATTTTGTTTTTAGTGTGAACCGTGATGAATAATAAGCTCTACATACCCAAATTCCTCAACTTTAATATAGTTTAATGTAATTGCTCTCTATATTTTTTGAATAAATTATGTCATTGGGTAGCTTAGAACAAGGCTAAGTATATATTAAACTTCTACTTTTTACTTTATTTTTTAATTGTCATTTTATAATTTTCTCATTTTTTATGAATCTTACTGGGATGGTGTATGTGTGAGTATATGCATGCGCGTGTGCATGCGTATACAACAGAGCCTCTGTAAGTTTACCACCCAAGGAACTGTAACAAACTGGCCAACAAAGAAAGTTAGTCAACAAGGAACTAGGCCTACTATACTAATATGCACATGTGGTGCATGTCTGGTCTATGAAAATCAGTTCAACTTGAGATGGTCACTTTGGGGAGGTGGTCAACTGTGGAGGTTCCTACTGTATATGTATGTGTAAGTGACATGGACTTTCTTCACAAATAAAAGTTGTGTAACTATATGATTATAATATGCAGTGTAATGACTTGTATAATATGCAGTGTAATGACTTGATATGTATATATACACACTATGAAATGTTAGAGCAATTAAGTTAGTAAACATACTTAACACTTCATAGTTAACATTTTTTTGGTACTCAGAACCTTTAAAGTCTACTGTCCTAGCAAATGTTAAGATTAAAAAAAAAATTTTTTTTTTTTTTTTGAGTCTATCTTTGTTGCCCTTGGTAAAGTGCCACAGCGTCATAACTTACAGCAACCTCAAAGTCTTGGACTCAAGCTATTCTCTTGCCTCAGCCTCCCAAGTAGCTGGAATACAGGTGCCCACCACTACACCCAGCTACTTTTTAGAGACAGGGTCTTGCTCTGGTTTAGGCTGGTCTTGAACTCATAAGCTCAGGCAATTCACCCACCTCGGCCTCCTAAGTGCTGGGAAAACAGGTGGTTTGAAATCAGAATCCAAGTGCTGTAATCAGGTGTGAGCCACCATGCCCAGCCTAATACTTTGGAATAAGACCGCAAAACAAGGATTTTCATGGGGAAATTTTGAACTAGGAGCCATAAGATATTAGAAAACTTCAATACAAAAACAGAGGAAATAGACTTTCGGAACCTTTGAGGTTTCTCCTTTGCTTGAAAATTATCTACACTTTTGAAATTGTATGTTTTCTTACAACATATATCTTTTCTTCTCAAAATAGGTACACATAAACACAGTCACCAGAGTGGTAGGATTATAAGCATGAGCCACCACACCTGGCCCACATTTTAAGATAAAAATTATTGTTATTAGCTATAGTCAAAATGCTATACATCAGGTCCACAAAATTACTCATCTTATAACTAAATGTTCGTGCCCTATGAACCTCTTCTCTTTCTAGTTTTTTGAGTACAGCCTTTTTAAATTGCCCACTGGAGATGATCCAGTGTTTCTCTTTTTGTATCTGGCTTATTTCAGTTAGTGTGATATCCTTCAGGTCCATCTATATTGTTGATATGATTGAGTAATTTTAATAATCTAATAATTTTTATTTTGTATATGTATATACCATATTTTATTTGTCTATTCAGTATTCACAGACATTTAGGTTCTTTTCATAACTTGGCAATTGTGAATAAGGCTGTAATGAATATGGGAGTGCATATATTCATTCAAGGTACTTATTTTCCTTGGTTCTATATACAGAAGTAGGATTGCTAAATTATGTGGTAGTTCTCTTTTGTTATTTTTTTTAAAAACCTCAGTACTTGTTTTCATAATCTACCAATTTACAACTGGACAACAGTATACAGGATTTCTTTTTCTTCACATTCTTATTAAAACTTGTTATCTCTTATTTTTGATATTAGCCATTTTAAAAGGTATGGATGAAGTAGTATCTTCATCATGATTTTGATTTGTAATTCCCTGATGATCGGTGTTGAGCACCTTTCCATGTTGGCCACCTGTATTAGACAATTCATTGGGAAGATATGTATTCAGCTTTATGCTTATTTTTTAATTGGTTATTATATTCATTATCATTGTTTTTGCCTTTGATTTACATGTGTTCCTTATATAATTTAGATATTAACCACTTACTGGACATATGGTATCCCAGTGTTTTCTCCCATCTTGTAAATACTCTTATATTTTATTGCTTTCTTTGCTGTTAAAAGCCTTTTGTTTGATGAAGTCCAACTTTTTTGTATTTGCTTTAGTTTTTATACGTTTGATTTCAGATCCAAAAGGTCTATTACCAATATCAATATTAAGGGATTTATGTTTTCTTATATTTCAATATTAAGAAATTTATGTTTTCTTATATTTTCAAAGACATGAATCCCCAAGGATTCATGTCTTTCACAAATCTTTATTTTAAGTTAATTTGGGAGAATGGTGTAAGGATTATTCCTTTTCTTTTGGATATCCTGTTTTCCTAGCACCAATAGTATAGTCTCTTCATTAAGAGACTATGCTTTCAGGTGACGCCTGTGGCTCAAAAGGGTAAGGCACTAGCCCCATATGCTGGAGGTGGAGGGTTCAAAACCAGCCCTGGCCAAAAAATGCAAAAAAAAAAAAAAAAAAAAAAAAAAGAGAGCGAGAGAGAGAGACTGCTTTCTACATTGTGTATTTTTGTGTCTGTCAAAAAATAGTTAACCTTACATGGAAGGGTTTGTTTCTGGGGTCTCTGTTCTGTTCCATTAGCTGTTGTGTCATATTTCATGTACATAGCATTCTCTATTTATTACTATATTTTTACAATGTGGTTTGAAATCAGAAAATATGCTCCTCAATATTACTTTGTTCAAAGTCTCTTGTACTCCCATAAAAATTTGAAAGTTGTGTTTTTTTCTTTTCTAAAATATGTCATCAGTATTTTCATTGAATTCATAAATTCAGTGAATCTACAGATAACTTTGAATTATATGGTACTTTAACAGTATTTATTATTTATTTTTCTTTTTTTTTTTTGCAGTTTTTGGCAGGGGCTGCGTTTGAACCCACAACCTCCGGCATATGGGTCTGGTGCCCTACCAGGCACCGCCCAACAGTATTTATTTTTTGAGTCAAACCTATCATATTATATGTTCTACATTGTGTCTTCTGTTTCTCTCATCAATATCTTATATTTTTCATTGTAAAGCTTTTCACCATTTTGGTTAAATTTATTGCTAAAAAATTAATATTTTAATGTTATTGTATATGAGATTGTTTTCTTTTTTATTTGTTAACGTAAGGTTTACTGATTATTTTACAATAATTTATTCATATTTTACTTATTTACTGAGCACATAGTTTAAACAGTTCTTTTTTGCACTCTTTATGGTTTTCCACATATAAGATCATGTCATGTACAAACTAACAACTTCTTTCTTTTCTATTTGGACAGCTTTTTCCATGTTCTTGCCTAATAGTTCTGCCTAGGATTTCCATTACTATGTTTAAAATAGAAGCACTGAAAATGGGCTTAATATAAACTTGTACTGGTATCTGTGCATTTAAAGGAGGAAGCACCTCTTCTAGTTGTTGTTTTTTTTTCCTTGAGACAGAGTCTTACTTACTCTGTTGCCCTAGGCTAGAATGCCATGGCATCAGGCTAGCTCATAGTAACCTCAGAACTCCTGTATTTAAGCAGTCCTTCTGCATCTCAGGCTCTTGAGTAACTAAGACTACAGATGCCCTTCATTGATGCCTGGCTAATTTTTCTATTTTTAGTAGAGGTGGGGTCTCACTCTTGCTAAGGCTAGTCTTGAACTTCTGAGTTCAAGCAATCCTTCTTCTGCCTTGACCTCCCAGAGTGCTGTGATTATAGTTGTGAGCCACTGCATCTGGTCCACCTTTTTTAGTTTTCGTAAGCCGTAAAAATCTTCCCTTCTTGAGTACCCAGGCTGATGGGATCTCCTCTGGGTTTGCAAATGAGGTTTGTAGCTAAGTCGCAATTCTGCTACTGAGTATGCAGTGCAGTTGGTGTTTGGTGTTGGCCTATTACTGGAGGTAGTTGTGACTCCTGTCTTATTTATATGCAGACTGGATTGCCTTTATGAGGTTTATCTGTAAAGCAGGCACTTGCACTTGGGTGTGCGTTGAGTTTGTGTGGGAAGAGAACAGTGGCAGCTGTGTAGTTGTATAGGTCATTTAGGGTTGGAGTTGAGGCAGGTGGGAAAGAAAGTGGGCAGGGTGGGCTGAGGTTGCAGACAGCCAGTGTAGGATGAGTGCTGGACTCTTAGATGGGGCAGCAGCTGTTGGGACATGTGGCCCACATGTCTATTTAGAACACTTGCACCTGGGTGTGCGTTGAGTGGGCCTAATCTCAGGTGCACAAATGAGTGTGGCTCTAACTAAGAATGTGGGAGGTTTTCCCCAGATCTCTGTATGAATCCTTAGGTGGAGTGGTCTGGCCAAGAGCTGTGGTTGAAATAGTCATTGAACTCCCTTAGAGACTGCAGTGAGTACCAAGGTCTGTAAGCCTGTTTCTATAATAAAAACAGGCATTTCTCCCCAGGTCTCTGGATAGACAAGACTACTTCCAGAACATGGATGAGAGAAGTTATAGATACCTACATAGTCGCTTTAGAATTCTCAGTGGGACCAAGTGGACTGGGCCATTCCTTGTCTTAGACAAGACAAGGGATTCTTTAGTTTGCCAGCTGAATTAGAGGCCTGTCTTCTGAAAATGACCTACCTTGGTCTGGGTCTTCAGGAATATGTTACCATCTCCTTTCTGGATCCCAAAGCTCTCATAAAGTGCTGTTTTGTTTTGTTTGTTTTGTTTGTGCTTTTTGTAGATGGAGTCTCACTATTTCACTCAGGGTGGTCTCAAACTGCTGGACTGAAGCGATCCTCTCACCTCAGCTTCTTAGTAGCTGAGATTATCACTATACTGGACCGTTATAAAGGTACTTTTTCCAAACACTGCACAATGTTTATTGCTGTGTAGAGATAAACAAGCAGGGGACTTTCTGTTCTACCATCTGTTCTACCAATAAACAGATTTCACTCTGTTTATTGTCACTTTCTATTTTGTTCTATATTGAGTTTTCTGTAATATTAATTCAAATATTTAGAACAATATACTAGGGCTTCACATTGTGCAAGAAATAAACTAGATAATTAGTAGGCATTTCCTATTTACTAAAAGATCCACTTCAGAGTTTAAGTTTACTATATGCAAAATGGTATACATGGAGTGGTTATCCACTTTTCTCAACCTCTATCTAAATTATACTTTCCCCAAATGTTTATTTTACATAGCAGTGGTTCTTTGTCATATTTTATAAAATTCTTATTTTAATTTTGCAATACAAGGTTTTTTGCTTCCAGGGGCTGATTATAGCCTTTTCAGTTTTTGTAAGAATAGCATCAGTATAGTAATAACATAATGAATATTATCTTTAGTGTTCTTAAAATGCTTATTTATTAAAATTTTCTGACTAGAGCCTTTTATTAATGATTATAATACATTTTTTAATGAAGTTTTACTGCCATACACTAAATACCAATGAATCAAAATACCTCTTCTATGTGGGTTCACAGTCACAGTTGAACATTGTAGTTATCTAAAAAAAAAATTTATTGGTACAGCAATGTTGCATATAGGATTTTATGTGTAAATGTTTCTCTTATTCTTGTTTTGCCATTCCATATCACTGGAATTTAGGATATATTTTTTGACATCAGTTTATTATGTGTTTACTTTAACCTGTGCATTATGATTTTGGATGAAACTGTAACATTTATAGCCAAGGTGTAGTTTAATATATTGGTCAATCATGCATGCTTTAAAAATTTTATATGTGTATGTGTCTCTGTAAATATTACCCCAACTTTGTTTATGGCTTACCTTGTATATTTTTTCTGGCTGATTTTCAATTCTGTAGTCATGGAAAAGCCTTAAATTTACCATGTATTTATTGTTGAATGTGTATTATCTTTGTGAGAGGGCAATAATTCTGTGATTTGAAGCTAATTTTTGACAAGTTTTATAACTGTCTTCTTATCCTTTAAAAAGAACTTCACTGTGGTGAAAAGGGAAAGTTGAACATCGTAAATCTTTTTACGTCTACGTTTCAGGAATACTTAAATATATGTACATTGTTACCCACAAAACCTTTAAAAATTTTACATCTTGCAAAACTAAAACTTAAATACCGAAAAGTAACAACTACTTATCTTACCATCTCTTCACCCCTTGACAAATTGTGTTCTTTCTATGTGTTGATTACTTAAGATATCAAGTGTAATCATACACTGTCATATTATCATATTGTTACTGACTTATTTCAGTTAACATAATAGTTTCAGTTTGTCATTATCTCAAAATCTGGCAAGATTTTTCTTTATCTTTTCTCTCTCTTTTTTTTTTTTTTGGTAGACCTAAATTAGTGATTTTGGGTATTCTTTCACGTTCTTGTTTTACATTTCAATGTTAGTTGTGTATGTATTCTAAATATTAACTCCTATCATATATATAACTTACAAGTACATTCACCTGTTTCTTTTTCTTTCTTTTTTTTTTTTTTTTTTTTTAGGCACTCACTATGTGGCTCTCGGTAGAGTGCTGGGACAATAGGCACTCACCACAGTGCCTGGCTATTTTTGTTGTTTTTGTTGTTGTTGCAGTTGTCATTGTTGTTTGGCAGGCCCGGGCTAGGTTTGAACCTTCCAGCCCCTGTGTATGTGGTCAGTGCCCTAGCCACTGAGCTATAGGTGCCGAGCCCATTCACCCATTTTTTTTTTTTTTTTTTTTTTTTTTTAATGTCTCCAGGGTTTGGGACTGAGCTCCTGGAAGATGGAGTTGTTAGGAGCTGACACAGGAGGGCTGTGGTGAGAGCAGGTTTTTCAGGGAAGATCAATAGCTTAGTTTGGAACATAACTGTGGAATACACATTGTATTTAGATACCAAGTGGAGATGCCAGGTAGACAGTTTTTAGACAGTATGAGTTTGGAGGGCGGTGTAGTGGCTCCCACCTATAATCCTAGTACTCTGGAAGGCCAAAGCAGCCTTAGCAAGAGTAAGAACCTATAGCTAAAAAATAAATTAACCTGACAGCTAAAAAAAAAAAAAAAAATTAACTTGGTGTTGTGGTGGGCACCTGTAGTCCCAGTCAGGACGCTGAGGCAAGTGAATCTCGCTTGAGCCATGGCATTCTACTGAGGGTGACAAAGTGAGACTTTGTCCAAAAAAGAAAACAGAAAAAAAAAAAAGACAGTGTGAGTTTGGAATCCATGTGAGAAACCTAGGTTGGAGATACATATTTGTGAGTTGGTGGCAAATCTAATTAGAGCTGAGAAATTGGAAAAGATCACTACTGAAGTATAGAGAAAAGGGCCAAGAGTAAAGGCCTGTGATATGAAATGGTCTGGGGAGAAGAACAGTTGGCCACAAAAATTGAGAAAAGATCACCAAAAAAGGAGGGCAAACAGGAAACTGTAGACTGTATGATACAGCCGCTTGGAAACCAAGGGAGAAAATGTATTAAAGCAGGAGGGGGAGATGAACTATGCCTAAAATCTGCTACATCAGATCAAAATAGTACTGAGAGTTGATCACTGGACTTAGCAATGTGGAGAGGGGATCTTGGCAAGATTAGTTTTTTTTTTTTTTTTTTGAGACAGAGCCTCAAGCTGTCACCCTGGGGAGTGCTGAGGCATCACAGCTCACAGCAAGCTCCAACTCCTGGGATCAAGCGATCCTTTTGCCTCCGCCTCCCAAGTAGCTGGGACTACAGGCACCTGCCACAACGCCTGACTATTTTTTGGTTGCAGGCGTCGTTGTTGTTAGGTGGGCCTGGGCTGGATTCGCACCTGCCAGCTGAGGTGTACATGGCTGGTGCCTTAGCCACTTGAGCCATAGGCGCCCAGCTGCAAGATTAGTTTTGGTGGAGTGTTTGGGTCAAGAACCTTATTGGAGTGGCTTTAAGAGAATGAGAGAATTTGAGAGCGTGTGTGTTTTACCTTTTTGGAGAATATTTTCTTTTTTTTTTTTTTTTCACCTTTTTTTTTTTTTTTCTTTTTCTATTATAGATAAAAATATGCACCATAGATGTGGCCCGACCCATTACCCTCTCTCCACCCAAACCTGCCCCCTCCCTTCCCCTTCCTTGGTCCTTTCCCCATAGTCTTGTGGTATAGTTGGGTTATAGCCTTCATGTGAAAGCTATAGTTTAGCTTCATAGTAGGGCTGAGTACATTGCATACTTTTTCTTCCATTCCTGGGATACTTTGCTAAGG